>CM067487.1:355213-376449 GCA_034552555.1 Semaprochilodus insignis | reverse complement strand
TCTATAGTATATGGTCTATAGTCTATAGTCTATAGTATATGGTCTATAGTCTATAGTATATAGTCTATAGTATATGGTCTATAGTCTATAGTCTATAGTATATAGCTCTACTGTAAAGAGGACAGTATGAACTGGGCGCTGTAGTGCTCCTGACTGATCTATATAATGATCTGAGGTGCTGTAGCAGGAAGGCCTCTGAGGACGGAGATGAATATGAGTATGAAGCAGAGCTAAGCAGAGGAGTGTGTGAGCGTCGAGGAGTCAGGAAGTGATCGTTAATCTAGAATGTTAATTCAGTTTCATTCCACCTTAAATGATGCAACAGTTACATGGTGCCTGAATGAATAAGAAGCTTCTGCCTGATTTGAAAGAGTCCATGCCAGGAGCTGTTAGCTTAGCACTAATGAACAACCTGAATCCCACACAGACATTATCACTAAGGTGGGTTTCCCTTAAGGCAGGACACTGCAGGTGAACAGGGTTCTAGATACCACTATGGTCGATTACCTGCATTAAGATGATTATCTTTTCTATACGAGTTTACTGAAATCTCATGTTTGAATATAATCTAGATGTGCTAATCTGCACACACTTCAAAAACAATAATCCGAACAGTGGCTGGAAGTCAGGTTCAGAATTCTTGTTTGATTTAGCTGGAATATTAGAATCAAAGGTTTCTACAGAGGGGGATTTGGAACTCTCTTTTTATCCCAGCACGTTCGGTCAGCAGCCATGAAAAATAATTTTCACCACGTTTTAAGGCATGTAATGTTATATAACTCAGGCTATGGATAATATATGATCAGTCACCTCTGTATAAACTATCAGGATATAGATATGGATACAACCGGAATATCTGGTGCATGTAAGAGCTACTGAAGTGGAGATTTCTGAATCAGAGTGTGAGGAAAGTCTCACTTGGAGGAAATGGCCTCTAAAGACTGTTTAGTACAGCTGTACTGGAGAGCACTGTTTACAGACACCATGTCTAATCACATCCTCACCAACAACAACACAGACACATCCGTAATAATACAGTCTTCTACCATGGTGCTGCGTGATGGGTGATTGTGCCATGCAGTTAGCACCACGCTAATTTGTGTTTTGAATTGACCTGCATTAGCTTTGATGCTATAGGGCCTTCAGACCCTAAAGCTGCCCTGGCTGATTTCCAGGAAAAACAGGAAGTTAGGATGTACAGTTAGTTTAAATCCGTTTACACTCTATTAAATCATACAGCTTAATAAAGTGTACATGCAGGTGCAGCCTGGGTCCTGTGCGCTGACCCTGCGTTTGGATTAGCCTCTGCACGTTGTTCATGAGTAATCAGAGAGGAGCACCATTAATCTGGTATTAACACACTTAATTACACTAACACGGGCACACGCCATATACATACACATACACATACACATATACATATACATAGACATATACACATACACATACACATATACATACACATATACATATACATACACATATACACATACACATACATATACATATACATACACATACATATACACATATACATATACATACACATATACACATACACATACATACATATACATACACATACACATACATATACATACATATACATACACATACATATACATATACATACATATACATACACATACACATATGCACATAAACACATACATATACATAAACATACACATATACACATATACACATACATATACATACACATATACTGTACACATATACACATACACATACATATACATACATATACATACACATACACATATACATACATATACATACATATACATACATATACACATACATATACATACACATACACATATACACATATACACATACATATACATACACATATACATACACATATACTGTACACATATACACATACACATACATATACATACATATACATACACATACACATACATATACATACATACACATACACATACATACATATACATACACATATACACATACACATACACATACATACATATACATACACATACACACACATATACATATACATACATATACATATACATACACATACACATACACATACATATACATATACATACATATACATACATATACACATATACACATACACATACACATACACATATACATATTCATACAGTGGGGAAAATAAATTTAAAAAATCCAGAAAATCACATGTAGGATTTTTAAATAATTAATTTGCGTTTTATTGCCTGAAATAAGTTTTAGATCACCTACCAACCAGCAGGAATTCTGGATCTCACAGACCTGTTAGTTACCTTTAAGAAGCCCTCCTATTCTGCACTCATTACCTGTATTAACTGCACCTGTTTGAACTTGTTACCTGTATAAAAGACACCTGTCCACACACTCAATCAATCACACTCCAACCTCTCCACCATGGCCAAGACCAAAGAGCTGTCTAAGGACACCAGGGACAAACCTGTAGACCTGCACAAAGCTACAACAGGCAAGCAGCTCGGTGAGAAGGCAACACCTGTCGGAGCAATTATTAGAAAATGGAAGAAGCACAAGATGACTGTCAGTCTTCCTCGGTCTGGGGCTCCATGCAGGATCTCACCTCGTGGGGTCAGGATGATTCTGAGGAAGGTCAGGAGTCAGCCCAGGACTACACAGGAGGACCTGGTCAATGACCTGAAGAGAGTTGGGACCACCGTCTCAAAGAGGACCATTAGTAACACACTACGCCGTCATGGTCTAAAGTCCTGCAGGGGACACAAGGTCCCCCTGCTCACGCCAGCACATGTCCAGGCCCGTTTGAAGTTCGCCAATGACCATCTGGATGACCCAGAGGAGGCATGGGAGAAGGGCATGTGGTCAGATGAGACCAGAATAGAGCTTTTTGGTATCAACTCTACTCGCCGTGTTTGGAGGAAGAAGAAGGATGAGTACAACCCCAAGAACACCGTCCCACCCGTGAAGCACAGGGGTGGAGACAGGGGTGGAGACATCATACTCTGGGGGGCTTTTCTGCAAAGGGGACCGGACGCCTGCACCGTACTGAAGGGAGGATGGACGGGGACATGTATCACGAGATTCCCTCAGTAAGAGCAGTGAAGACGGGTCGTGGCCGGGTCTTCCAGCATGACAATGACCCGAGACACACAGCCAGGGCAACTAAGTAGCGGCTCCGTAAGAAGCATTTCAAGGTCCTGGAGCGGCCTAGCCGGTCTCCAGACCCGAACCCAATAGAAAGTCTTTGGAGGGAGATGAAACTCAGTGTTGCCCAGCGACAGCCCCGAAACCTGAAAGATCTGGAGAAGGTCTGTACGGAGGAGTGGGCCAGAATCCCTGCTGCAGCGTGTGCACACTTGGAGTAGTTAGTGGAAGCACAAGGTAGGTGTTTGAATCTGTTCATTTCCCTTTGGGTTTATTAGGCAGCTCCTTCTAACATGACCAAACTGGAGCACAGAAGTGAACTGGAATGTCAAACATCTTTTCATCAGCTGCGGCTTGTTCTGCGCGGTTTGTTAGAGAGAAGCTTTATATTCATGAAGAAATGAGTCAGAACTGTATCGGTATTAGATCTGGCTGGTGTTTATAAGTCAGAAATGCCAGAATGAGCGGATTGCTTAGAGGAATGGCTGTAATAGATGCTCAGCACCTGGTTTGTAGTTGAAGGGTTTTAGCATTTTGCATCCGCTTCATGAATACCTGGTAATTGCTATGTAGTGTTGGAGACAGTGTATGTCAGCCTTGGCGGTTTGGGCTGTCGGTGCCACACCGCGCAGGCCGGGCCTTATGGCAAGAAATAATGGCTTATAAACAGAACTGGCAGGCCAATCCCTCACAGAAGGAGGCTGGTGTCAGTTAGTGACAGCAACGTCTGATTGAAATATCATAGCCAAATGAGGTGTGTAAGTGCTATGCAAATCGGCGGCGTCCTCTTCCGCAGCCCGAGTCTTCGCTGCTGAAGGTCCTGCGTCTCCGTGCGCTGGTAAACAATGACCACATTTACATTTACTCGCATACAGTCGTCTGACAGAGAGATGTACACGGAAACCAACTCTGACGTGACCAGCGTGTCCTCAGAGGGACAAGCTCCCCGCTCACATCCCGATAGGTCAGCAAAAACTCTAATCCCTCTGAGTTTGACTGCAGTCAGTCAACCAGAACATGAAGTTGGACCTTCTTTAGATTTAGCTCTGAAGCTACAAAACTAGCTTACACGTAAACTCCTGGCCTGTAGTGTGCATGGTGCTAACCGTCTGCTGCTGGACGTGCATCCAGGGAACGGACCAGTGACGGACAGAGCTCAGTTATTCTTGCTAGGTGAGCTTTGGCTTGGTGGTTATCTGTGTCTCAGGGAGTTTCTGAACCCGGAGAAAGTGCAAGGGAACACAGTGTTGTTACGGATGTGTGAGCGGGGTAAACCACATCAGTCTTGTGTTTGGTGACAGTACTCCTACTGTGCTACATTCTAAGAAATGCTCTCGCGCTGATGTTGGATTTAATCAGCTGCTTTTTAATGACTTTATTTAAGTGTATGTAAGTCAGTGAAACTGAGTCAGTTGTGAAGTTACAATGAAATGAAGTGACCTGTCAGACTGACTTCACGAGTGTTTGTTTGGTCAGCGTAACCTTGCTGAATAAAACTCAACATCTTTCCTATTGGCTCTTGGCATCATCTATTTGCATATTGTGGAATAGAATAGAATAGAAAAGAACCCTTTTATTGTCATTGTATGGAATGTAGTGCAGCACTCTCCAAGAAGAAACAATAAACATTAAACGAGCAGTAATACAGAATATAGAGAGTCGGGATATTTGCATATGGACGGGGCACTCAGTGGGAGAATGGGAATAAACTACAGTTATTAATATAAATAAATAAATTATGAGTGTGTAAAGTGACGGTGTATGGATGGTAGAATGACATTATGGATAATAACGTATGGTATAAGGTACATACATGTCCATAGGCGTGTGGAGTGAATAAGATTTGACTTGCTGTGTTTTACTCTCTGTCTGTGAGTCGTCGTTTCCCCTGACCTGCCTTCCTCATACTCCACAGTTAGCTGCCTAGTCACATTGCTGTGGGCTGTTGTCACATACTGCCCTCTCTGGTGCCTGGGCGTTACTGCACATGGCTTCTTTTCCTGCTCCACCCTGGCTCCACCCACTCTCACACCTGCAGCTGATCTAGGACTCATTAGGACTCCCATTTATACCCCATTGTTTGCTCTGCCTGTTGGCCAAGTCTCTGTGTTCCTACCGGAGTCCTAACCGTGTTTCTTTGTGGTCCTGATCCGAGGCTCTTGCTGTGTTGGTGCTGGTTTTCCCTGGTTTGGACTCTTGCTTTGGTGTTGGGTTTTTGTGGATGTGGATGTGGATATGTCTCTGATGATGCCTGCCTGTGTTCTGACTCCTGCCTGTTCTGATACTGAGTCCTGGACAACCCCTAATAAACCACTCTGCCCTTGCAACCTGCCTCAACCTCCTCGTTACAGCGTAAGGTACCATGAACTACTGCTGAGGGTAACTCTGTGCCCGCTCAGTCGCTCAGCAGTGACCTCCTTCAGTGTTGTAGATCTAACCCGAGCCTAACTCTCTATGTTAATCACAGTAGTCTGAATATAAGTACATAAAATGATCATCCAGTTATTTAAACTGTATTTGAATTTATCGAGAACCACAGTTCCAGAGTATTCGTCATCGACACTACAAAATATTATAAATAATTCAGAGAATCTGAAAAAAGAGACAAGAACCGAACCCAGTACGAGATGGTCGTGATCTTCTGGCCCTCAGACAGCACTGCATCACAAACAGACGTGACTCTGTAGGGGAAATCACTGCATGGGCTCAGGAACATCTGTGAACACAGCTGGCTGCTGTCGTTAAAACTCCGCCATGCAAAGAAGAACCCAGATATAAACAGATCAAGAAACACCATCGCCTTGTGTGGACCTGAGCACCCGAGCTCATTTAAGATGGACTGAGGAGAAGTGGAGACGTGTACAGTGGTCCAGGCTAAAGAGGAGAGGAACCATCTGGCTTGTTACCAGCATACAGTTCAGAAGCCAGAATCCGAGATGGTATGGCGGCGGGGGTCGTTGGTGCACATGTCCTGGGTGACCTGCACGTCTGTGAAGCTCCATTAATGCTGAACGGTATATACGGGTTTTGGAGCAGCACATGCTGCATCCAGACGGCATCTCTTTCAGGGAAGGTCTCGCTGAAGTCAGCAGGACAATCATGCACAGATTACAGCAGCACAGCTCCGTGGGAAAAGAGTCAGAGTGCTGAACTGACCTGCCTGGGGTCCAGACCAGTCACCCACTGGAAACATCTGGAGCATTATGGAAGGGAAAACAGGACAAGGAGACTCCAAACTGTGGAGCAGCTGGAATCTGATATTGTCTCGGGTAGGTTCAGTGTCAGTTCCAGGTGCAAAAGGGACTAAGAATCTATATTAGGTGAAGGAACTTCTGACTCTCAGCACATTGATGTGCAGTGGACGGTGATCTCCACCTTATGTCCTCCTGAGGTCAACAACCACCTCTTTCCTCGTTTCCAATCTGTTTGCAGTCGCTCCACCTCCTCCCTGTATGCTGACTCGTCACCTCTGTAGAATCATCAATAGAACCCTGTAGAACCATGAACACAGAGGAAGCTGGTCGCCTTTCAGGACCTGAGTAAGTTACTGGTTTACTCGTCGGCTGCCAGCTTGTGTTCCTGACGGCTCAGAAAGCACACATTTACAGCACAAGACGGTGAAGACAAACACTCTGAGCGTCTGTAGAGGATGTGAAAGGTTTCTTTCAGCCTCCATTCGTCAAAACTACATCAAACAGCTCCAGGTAAGAAGTAATAGTTTTCACTGAAAGCGTCTTGTTTGGAAAATGCATTCAAATTACACAGCGGGAATCTTTTTTTGTTCCTGATGTAATTTATTTTTGATTTCTGTCCTGAAGTGTTTTCACACTCGTTTTATTTTTTCTCTGCACTTTTTTATTCCTTCATCACATAAAAAGGAGAAAAATCGTCCCGGTTTCAAAAGAGCCCCCCGAACGCAGGCTGAGGTTTCCTGAATGGCTGGATCAATATCGAGTGTCTAATCTTTTCATTGGTTCGACACAGAAATGAGCTTTAGAGGTTCTTTTGACACCAGTATTACAGGTCAACACCGCGTACAGGTCAGCTCTGCTATTCCGACCTATTTCTCCAGAATAAATCCATAATTGTTTTATTCCCGCCGCTCTGGTTCCGCTGTGCTGTCTGGAGTCTACCTTTATTTTGCGTTTTTGTGTTTTAAGTCTTTATTTTCCTTCACAGATGAAAAAGGCTCTGTGCGATCGATTTCCCGCATGGCCACTGTGAGAGTTACAGCCTGGGTGGAGCACAAATGGAGGGAGACAAAGTGATACTGTAGTTCATGAACATGTTGTTGGTTAAACACAGAGAACCGGGCTGTAACGGCGCTACACCACACCACACCGTTACACGGGAGCGGTTCATGAACTCATCAGTGCGCTGCTGTTCTATAGTGAATCTGCTCTGTTCTGTGAATGCGGTCGTGACTGTTTAGCTGCTCTGTGTTAGCCACTCTCTGTGTGTTGTACACAGGTTTAGCGTTTAGCAGCTACTGCTAAAGCTGTAGGGTGAGATACGTTCTGTCAGTAGGTATGAGGATGTGTGTGCAGCAGCAGTGATGGATTGAGTGCTGAGGCCAGGCGCCAACTCAGCAGTTTGATTCAGCACTTTTGGGTAAAATTACCTCCTCTGTGGGCCACATGAAGCGGAGGCTAACCGAGCGCATCTCGCATGCATCAGTGAGCCCCGTTTACGATTGGAACATGCTATGAATATAAGCACAAAGCCGATATCAGGGATCTGTAGAACTGGTTTATTTACAGGTGGACTGGTTTTTGTAGCTGTTGGAGCTTCAAACTAAATCAACAACAAACATTCAGAAGGGTTTACAGGACTGTGATTTCTTCCTTTCATGTATTTTATGGACATACCTCTACAGTAAAGGAATATATACTTATAAAAACACTTTATAGAGGAATTTTAGTTGATTTGTTGGAGGTTATAGAATGATACATCCTTCCTTTCAGTGCTGCTTCGGAAGCTCCGCCCCCCCTGCAAATTCATCGACGGCCATTGCCAAGGTAAATGACTCTGAACTGGAAAACCTGAGCTTTTAGATCTTTGTGGCTACAAGAAACCACCATGTAGTTCAGGTTGTAGGTTGTAGGTTAGTAAACTGTCACTGTCGTTGCTGCTGCGATGCTGATATCACAAACATCATCAGATGGGATAAAACTGTTCTGACCTACTGGTTACCACACTGTTCACCACCTGTCCAGCACAACCAGAGCAATCTCCTCATCCCGTTATCCGTCGTTCACCTCTTCATGAAGCTGAAATCAGATTCTTATCCACACCTTCTGGTCTGAGTGTTCAGCTGTAAACGGTGCAGCAGCTCCGTGCTGGTGCCTCAGTCTACCTGTCCAGCTTCTGTTGTACCTTACATGGTGCCACTGTGAGGTTACATTCTGGTACCTCGGGTTCTTGTTCAGATTCTCTTGTTCCATCTTAAATGGTGAAGCAGCTCTGTGTTGGCACTTCAGTCTATCTCTCAAGCTTCTTGCTTAAACTTCCCCCTTCCACCTTAAATGGTGCAGCAATTAGGCTACATTCAAGCGCCTCAGATTCTTATTTACATTTTCCCATTCCGGGAACGGGAATATTTTAACGGTAATCTGGAGAATAGAAAGCTGAAACTCCTCATGGATGCTACTATGGCATGCAGGCAGAGCAGACAGTTACTGGACCATCTGGAGATACTTACTGAACAAGAAGTGGACTGAAATCCTGACTGCAACTTTAAGTGTATTATTTAAAAGTATATTCTGAGAGCATGTGAGACTGGGTTTGATGCTATTCCTGACACGTTCATGTTCCAAGCGTGTAAGACGTTCTAGTGACGTTCTTTAGTCATTTGTACTGCAGGTTTACAGTGAATCATATCGTATGTGCTTTAATGAAGTCTGTGATGTTAACGATGGAGTTTACGATGTGTGCTATCGTTCATCCTGTTAGCCAGCTGACCAGCCCAGTTCTAGATAAGACAATAAGTTAATCAGCCCCTCAGTTTAAACAGAACCGGGTTCTTGCTTCATCAGGACACTCGGTGCTTTAGTGCATTAGATTATTCCATTAACAGCAGAATGTTTGGTCATGTGGTCAGTAATACAGAGTTCAGTCATTGTGAGGCAGTTGGGGTGTGTGTGTGTGTGTGTGTGTGTGTGTGTGTGTGTGTGTGTGTGTTTATGACAGCTCAATCGCAGCTCAGCCAATCAGATTTAAGGACCCACACTGTTCATTAGAGTTCCAGACCAGTCTGAATGACCAGTCCGTTGTGTATTTATTTATTTGTGTTTATTATTATGGTTCTATAAATAGCTTTACACAGCGTTTCATTTCCTTTAGATCCTTTTTGTGTCCTTCTTCTGGAACTTTGCAGTGCACACACACACGCTCCACTGGCAGGGGAAACATTCCGTACTGCTTCTCATTCACTTAAGTGTCTCCCCTGGCAGCCCAGTGCTTTACCTGCTGCCACAGCTCATTGATTCCCAGCTCACAGCTCAACTGCAACCCAACCTGCAGTTAAATCACACGCTGTAAATCTGTACAAACAGGCTTATGAATGAGAGACTATAGGACACTGCACTGATGTAGACACATCATAGAGAAACATCCAACCAGAGTGAAGACGGATCACAAACAGACAGGCGGGGACGGGGTGTGACGTGATGATACAAGTAGGAAGCGCTGACTTGTAAATCCACTCTGCTTTTTAACATCAGTATTTACGTGATGTGTTTGCGTAAATATTGGAGTGTCCCGCTATCATGCCCACTCAGGAGGCGTGGCTATGCGTAACAGCAAGTGCAAAGCCTCCTGGGAGAACGCCAGATAATGTATATGTGTTTGGGAGCTGTGTGGTACGGGGCTGTAGAGGCTGGTTAGCGGGGCAGTGCTGCGGTGTTAGTGCCTGCTGTCACTGTGGGTGGTTTGGCTGTTGATGACCTGCCTGCTATCCCGGCTGATCAGGAGCACTGGGCTGTGGTCTTCACTGCTGCCACGTTTTTAAAAGCACAGTGTTTCTCTTATTATTCTACACCAGTGCCACAATTTACTCCTACTCTGAAACTGATGCCTGCAACATGTTCCATAACAGCTGTTCCATGGCCCATTTAAGATTGGAACGCTGGGAAGTGCAGTTATTCCTGGGTGTAATGTCAGGATCAGACTACACAATGTTTTGGGCACTATGTCAGGTCAGGCACACATAGTGCCATTAATTTGTGCCATTTCCTGGTCAGGAGGCAGGCGGTGCTACAGGTTTGATGCCAACCAATCATTGTTCACATTCGTGCGTGAGGTGATTGGGGTGTGCAGGTGATGCTGCCTGTGTTCTGAAATGAGAGAGAAATGAAAGTAGAAGCGATTGTGGAGCCGTTCTTCTGGGCCTGGAGGAGGACAGGACGGGCTGTCTGTCCTTCAGAGAGCTGTGTTTACACTTTCACAGAAGCCGTTTAGTAGTGAGCTGTTGGTCTGTAGCAGATGTGATTACCGCGTAGCTGTTAGGACCTTTGCTATGTGTTCAAGGTGCTGAGCAGATTTCTGATTTCTGAGCAGATGTCATTGTGATATATGTGGTCTGTAGCTCAGTGTTCCACCTGACAGCTACAGCAGCTCCATCCATCTCCCTCTTCACCGTGTTTACAAATGAGAGCACTCTGTGTTCCTATTGGTCAGCACCAAAGAACACACTGTACACCCCCTGACCACATCATTAGATCCACCTTCTTCACCATCCTATCAGCTCCACTGACCATACAGGACACTCTGTAGTTGTACAGGTCCAGACTGTAGTCCATCTGTTTCTCTGTGTACTGTACACAGGACCACCACAGAGCAGGTACTATGTGGGTGGTGGATCATTCTCAGCACTGCAGTGACACTGACGTGGTGGTGGTGTGTTAGTGTGTGTGGTGCTGGTGTGAGTGGATCAGACACAGCAGTGCTGCTGGACACCTCAGTGTCACTGCTGGACTGAGAATCGTCCACCAGCCAAAACTATCCAGCTAACAGCGTCCTGTGGGCAGCGTCCTGTGGGCAGCGTCCTGTGGGCGGCATCCTGTGTGCAGAGTCCTGTGTGCAGTGTCCTGTGGGCGGAGTCCTGTGGGCAGCGTCCTGTTGGCAGCATCCTGTGGGGCGGTGTCCTGTGGGCAGCGTCCTGTGGGCGGCATCCTGTTGGCAGCATCTGTGGGGTGGTGTCCTGTGGGCAGCGTCCTGTGGGCAGCGTCCTGTGACCACTGATGAAGGACTAGAGGATGACCAACACTGCACTGTGCAGCAGCAGATGAGCTATCGTCTCTGTCCATCTACAAGGTGGACCAGCAAGGTAGGAGTGTCTAATAGAGTGGACAGTGAGTGGACAACTTTAATTCAAGGTCTGCACATTTCCCTCCGAACAGTTTCTTACACCTTGGATAACAGGTGACATGCTGGTGGAGGAAGAGCAGCTAGTGACCCATCAGGTAAACAAGTCCGGTTAGCCTCCCTGCTGGAAACCACAGATCAGAGCAGCATGACCCTAGTCTCGCTGGTGACCAGCATGCTGGGTTAGTATTAGTAGCTAATGCTGAGAGAGGGCTCGTGCAGCAGAGCTGAACGGTCAGTGGGCGGAGTCAGACATTATTAGGTGGTACTTTTAATTGGTCTGAATCTGTAATCAAGCTTAATAGGTTTCCACAAGTTTGTGTAAAAACCCCTGATTAGCATATTAAATACACCTGGCACTCGTCTAAACATAAGCTTTGATAATTAAATGAAACCAGTAAAGACCATGCAGGTCAACAGATAAACCAGTAAAGACCACGCAGGTCAACAGATAAACCAGTAAAGACCATGTAGGNCACGCAGGTCAACAGACAAACCAGTAAAGACCACGCAGGTCAACAGATAAACCAGGAAGGTTTTACTGGTATGCTAGTTGACCAGCTAAATCAGCACTAACCAGCACTAACCAGCACTAACCAGCACTAACCAGCACTAACCAACACTAACCAGCATAGGAATTCTCATAAAAGAATGCAGGCTAACTCAGCTAACCTAGCCAGCTAATGTGACTAACCTGACTGTCTTCATGTTCATATACAGTAATGTACAGGTATGTGTACAGGTAAGTGTATGTGTTTACGTCATTTGAAATGTGGTGAATGAGGAGGTAATGGCGAGGGCCCGGTCCCACAGAGGACACAGTTACGCTGAGGAATGAGGAGCGAGCTGCGCCTGCAGCGTTACGGTGCTCAGTTGACTGATCGAAGATTCTTAGCACTAGCAGTCAGCTACTAGCACTAACCAGCTGTTTGCAGCTACAGCGTTTCATCAGGTCACAGTATCAGTAAACCGCTGTCCTTCTTATCCTGGCTGTTATCTGTTTCAGTCCGTGTGGATCTCTGGAATAAACCGATTCTTGAATTTTGGGCTTGGAAAGTTATTCCAAAGGAAACGACAGGAGGAAACAGGACCACTTCTGATCCGGAATCGGCCCAAAGGAGTTTTATCGCTTTCGGCTCAGCAAACACCTGCAGACATGAACCATTCCAAATTCCAAAATTAGGACCCTCTACCCTTCAGATTGACTCATCCCATTTTGATCTCTGATTATTTTGACCATGTGCTTGGTCGGAAATTCATGAAAACCCAGGTATGGCTAGAACACAGTGGAACGCCTTACAGCTGTGCTGTGTGATTTGTTTGGGTTCAGTCGGAAACAAATGACCTGCTAACAGAAAGTGAGAACCTTGAAATGTGAAAAGACCCTGTACTGAGCAGCTCCACTCAGCGTTCGACCCTGAAGAGACTGAAGAGAGGAGCAGCTCCTTTATTAGCATCACCACCCCAACAGCAGCCTGTAAGTAGCAGCCATGCTGTGTGATTGTATCCGTGTTTGCCGGTTGAAGCAGATCATCTTAAACTGAGAGCTCCATAGTGAGGATCAACTTTAATCTACTGTGTGTTGATGTCCAGATGGAAAGCCAGTAGCTAGTACAGGGAGCGTTAGCTACTAGCATTAGCTCCAAGTAATTAGCATAGCTAACTAAATAGTATGAAGGCAGAGCTTATTTACACAGAGGCTCATTTTATTTAGTCTATTTCCACATGGTGCTTCTGTGTGATCATCGGGGCGGGGTCTCGCTGTAACCCAACCAATCAGAGCAGAGTACCCAACTCATCGAATTATTCATGAGCTCACCAAATAAGGGGAACCAGCTTCATACCAGATCACAGGGTGTAGTAAGGCATGTAAAACCGTTTCTGGGCAAGTCATATACCTTCTATGTAGTAGGTAATTTAAACTGGAGATGAAGATGGACCACAGGACGATGTGTTTTCCCCAGTCTCCTAACCTTTAACCCCAGTGTAAACCTATGAGCTGCATGTAAGAGGAGAACAAGCACTCTGAAGGATCTGGAGAGGTTTTGGATGGAGGGATCAATTTATGTGTCTCCTCCTCCAACAACACAAGCGAAGACTCAGCGCTGTTATTATGACGCATGGTCTGGAGTGGATTTCTTTCCTAGAGTGGCGTGACCTGACTGAAGTGACACAGTCCTCCTGTATTTACAGTGTGAGATGAAGCTAAAGACATTTTATCAGACCCTTTTGCTTCGGTGCCAACGATTTCGGTGCCTACTCCGACCTAGCCCGAGCTGGAGTCAGAAGGACGCGTTTCAGTTTTATTATTATTGTCTTTAATATGAAGCCCCAGGGAATTAGTTTCACGGCCTTGCTCCGATGCTGTCACTCTAGCCTTGGAGGTACTTTTTTCCCTCGGACTCATTAATATTCATGAGGTGAAACAAAAACGCTCCTCTCTTTCTCTACAAGTTCGTCTCCAGACCTCAGCAAGTGTGGATAAAGGCCGGTCTCATCCTGCAAAACCCTATTCCTGAACTCTTCAACTCTCTACAGACATGTGTCAATAATCACAGGCATGCATATTAACCTGAGATGCTAATCAGTTAGCATGTCTTGTTTTATACTATATTAAAACCAGAACCCTCAGGAAACTCCTGCCTTACTCCAAACGTAGTCCATCAGCCAAGGCAAATTTGCCGTCTTAAGTTTCCTCTTCAGTTTTAGAAGCATGGATTGGATGCTAATGGAGCTAACCGAGGAAGCTACTTAGCTTTAACCCATTAGTATGCATGCATAAATCAGCACGTGCTTACCTCACACCGTGTCAGGTTCTTCAGTAATCTCACTTTCTTACATGGTTTCTGGCGTTGTAGACATGGACTAAGTATACTACGACTGTACCTGAGTTACTGTGTCTGTTTATCTACGTGACGGTGCTGTACAGTACCAGAAACAACATAAACAAGGCTAAGAGGTTCCTCATATCATTTCTTGCAGTTAGCATCATGCTAACAGGTCCAGTATGAATCATTACTTGTTAGCATAAGAAATGAACCATGGTTTTACCATGCCATAGTTTTAGTACATGATTTTTTGGAGTTACTGTGATGTCTCTACCATCGTTACCGTTGTAACTCCACGGGTCAATGTCCACATGTAGGTACCGGGCTCCTAGCTAAACAGTGTATTACTGGTTGATGCCTGTCAGCTCTGATTGATCACATTTCCTAAACTTAAATAATCAGTAGAAACTCAGGGTCTAAATATTGCAGTCACCCAGAATCTGTTTTAATCACGTCCTTAGTTCATGTGTTTTCATGAAGCAGTATTTTAGGACCCTCAGGTTGGCTCCAGCGGGGGCTTGTCACATCACATTAAACGTCTTTACACATTTACATCCCTCGCAAAAAAACCCCAAAGAACAAGGTCCAGCTCCAGGTTTAGGTCTCATATGATCTCAAAATCTACAACAGTAGATAACTTGCACACACCCTCGGAGGTCCCGAGTGTTCTTTCAGTTCTCCTCCAACTATCAGGTTCAGGACAAAGAGCAGCTCAAATCACAGGTTCTTATTTAAGTGCAGTTCCGCTTTTCCACCAGAGAGGTCTCCACATCCCCCAGACACACACAGTCCAGTCCATACAGCACCTTACAGAGGAAATCAGAAAGGCTTGATCTTGAATGGGGCTGCTGCGATTAGTCGACGTAATCAATTATGTTGATGCTGAAATACATCAGCACTGAGACTTTAATTATTTAAGTACTGAAGTAAACACAGATACTCCAGTTCAGGTACAGGGGTGTGACAACATACAGTTATTAAATAAAACTGTCACAGCAGTCTGAATTTAAGGTCCAGTATTTTACTGATTAGACATCTGACAACACAGCCACAGTGGAAAATAGATAATAATAATAATAAATTAGTTATATATAATAATGGACTAATAAAAAAATGAATTGATAGATGAATAAATAGATACACGTTAGGTCTTTTCTAATTTTTATCTTATTTTATTTCTGACATTATTATAAACACACTTCTTTAGGTGGTGAATTAGATTTATTTTTTCACTTAATTCGACTATTCAGTAAGATACAACCCCAACTCCAAAACTGCTGGGCCACTGTGTAAAATGTAAATAAGTGTAAATAAAAACAGAATGTAATTATTTATAAGTCTCATAGACCCGTAGTTTACTCACAGTAGAACATAGAACCCATATCAGACACTAAAACATTTGACCATCATGAACATTATTAACTCATTTAGAACCTGATGGTGGATTGAACACGTCTCAGAGTGAGTTGGGACAGGGGAAACACAAGGCTGGAAAAGTAAGTGGGACTGATAAAGGGATGAGCAGAGGTTCACCAGTCTGCAAAATCAAACGCTGGTTTAAAACGGAGGCAGGGTGGAACACTGTTCTGGAGTCAGGAGAATCAGAATCTGAAACCTTTTTGGAAACCGTAGACTCGAGAGGAGCGGGACCGTCCAGCTTGTTATCAGCGCACAGTTCTAAGGCCTGCATCTCTGATGGTACCGGGCTGCATTAGTACCTGTGGCATGCACAGCCGACACATCTGGAAAGGCTCTATCAATGTTGAACAGTGTTAGGGTCTGGGAAGTTAGGGTCTCCTCACTTCCCAGACGTGTACAGACTGCTGTTAGAGAAGAGGGGAGGCTACACGGTGGTAGACACGGCCCTGTCCCAACTGTTCTGAGACGTGTTGCTGCCATCCGGTTCTACATGAGTTAATAATGTTCATGATGGTAAAATGCCTCACTTCCAGCATCTGATATGGGTTCTACGTTCTACTGTGAGTAAAATATATGTTTATGTTTATGATTAATATGTTGCTGATTTGTAAATCATTATATTCTGTTTATATTTACATTTATTTACATTTTACACACTGGCCCAACGTTTCTTGTTGTAGTTGATAGACTGACTGATAGAAGAAAAGCCCTAACGGTGATGTATTGAGTATTTCTGAGTCAGACTGATGGTCAACAGCTGTTTGCAGAAAAGTCAAAATCTTTAAAAATCATTAAAACAATCAGATTTAATCAGGAAATGAAGTTCTACACTAGTCTGATGTATTTTCTGTGGTTCCTGAAGTGGAGATCAGTGATGGTAGACAGCTTGATCTTTCCTTCTCACCTTCTCATCTGGTTTGCAGTTGCTTCCTAGCGTGTCTGGCTGACATCTCCTCATGGATAACAGCTCACCACCTTCAGCTCAATCCCAGCAAGACTGAGCTGCTGTTCATCCCCAGCACTACAGGGCCTCACCATGATCTCGCCATCTCATTCAGGAACTCCAGAATCACCCCGACTGAAGATGCTGGAAGCCTTGGTGTGATTCCGGATGGCCAGTTATCATTCTCAGCTCATATGGTGAACCTGACTCGGTCATGCAGATTCCTCCTCTACAACACTCTTCCTCCCTCAGGAGGCCACCCAGCTGCTCGTCCAGTCTCAGGCTTGACTACTGCTCTGAAACTCTGATCACTACAAAGCCCAGAATGGACCAGCTCCTCTCTCCATTTGGAGATGGTTAGGAGTCTGTCTGTACCTCCAGCCCTTCCAGCTTCAAGTACAGCTTGACCCCAACCTACCGTCCCTGGCTGGGTATGGACCCACCGTATGGCTGGGTATGGTTAGGTATGGCGGGGTGTGGCTGGGTGTGGCTAGGTATGGCTAGGTATGGCGGGGTATGGCTGGGTATGGCTGGGTATGGCTATGTATGGCTGGGTATGGCTGGGTATGGCTATGTATGGCTGGGTATGGTGGGGTATGGCTGGGTATGGCTGGGTATGGCGGGGTATGGCTGGGTATGGTGCGGTATGGTTAGGTATGGCTAGTTATGGCTGGGTATGGCTAGTTATGGCTGGGTATGGCGCGGTATGGCTGGGTATGGCGGGGTATGGCTAGGTATGGCGGGGTATGGCTAGGTATGGCTAGGTATGGCGGGGTATGGCTAGGCATGGCTAGGTATGGCTGGGTATGGCTAGGTATGGCAAGGTATGGCGGGGTATGGCGGGGTATGGCTGGGTGTGGCGGGGTGTGGCGGGGTATGGCTGGGTATGGCTGGGTATGGCGGGGTATGGCTAGGTATGGCTGGGTATGGCTAGGTATGGCTGGGTATGGCGGGGTATGGCTAGGTATGGTGCGGTATGGTTAGGTATGGCTAGTTATGGCTGGGTATGGCGGGGTATGGCTAGGCATGGCGGGGTATGGCTGGGTATGGCGGGGTATGGCTAGGCATGGCGGGGTATGGCTGGGTATGGCTGGGTATGGTGCGGTATGGCTGGGTATGGCGGGGTATGGCGGGGTATGGCTGGGTATGGCTGGGTATGGCGGGGTATGGCTAGGTATGGCTGGGTATGGCGGGGTATGGCGGGGTATGGCTGGGTATGGCGGGGTATGGCTGGGTATGGCGGGGTATGGCGGGGTATGGCGGGGTATGGCGGGGTATTGCACTTTTGCTGTATATAACTCTCTTGTTCTGTTCGTGTTTGAGCTCCAGTGTAGTTTGGAACCTGTTGGTACTAGCTAGGAACACAAAACGCACTTTTGTAAGTTGTTCTGGATAGGAGTGTCTACCACATGCCGTAAATGTTTTCATTTTTGAGATGTTGAAGAGGCGAGGTGCTGGTTAGCAGCCTAGCCTGTTAGTATCTATGCTAGTATCTCCTTGTCTTTCACTTTCACAGCTAAAACAAGAAGAAAAGATCTTCAGTCGGATTATCATGAAAGGAGATCAACCTACTGAAACCTCCCAAACCACTCCAACACCCCCAACGACCCCTCATACAGTGCCATCAGGTGGGCTCCTGGTGACCAAGGATGTATCTCCAGGATGTCCTTCATGATTCCTCTGGTTGTTTCCATCCGTCCTATAGCTCCTCGTCCTCCTCTTCCTCTTTCACCTTCGACTCTTCCAAGCAGAACTGTCTTATCTAGTAAAGTGGTTCTGCTCAGAGTGTGTCCAGATTGAGATCTTCAGTTGGGTTATTTGGGCTTACGGTTTTCTTTGCTGTTCTAGCTTCTTAAAAGTGACTGAGGTTCAAAGGCCTCAGACTGTTCAGTTTTCATATCTACATAAAGAACCACAGAAAGGCCACAGCCTGGACGGTTCTGTGTCACCATTCTGTGTCTGATCTTAGGTTCTTGTCCTCGTGCTCCTGCTCCTCTCCAGGCCCCAGTACTGGCCCACCAGCCTCCGCAGTGGGACCATCTGAGCGTCTGACGTCTGTTTGTCTGTTTTTAGCTGTGCCGGAGGAGTTAGCTGGCAGCTCGCGGGACGGAAGCGGCTGGGCATTCCCGCTGCAGCCTGTCCTGGCCCTCCGAATTAATCAGATTTACCACACTGCCCATATGTCACGGCAGCATGAGCTGGACTCCACTGGGCCCAGCTCAGCGGCTCTGATCCAGGATCAGCTTCCACCTGCCTGAACCATAACCAGAGACACAGCAGAACTGATCCGGGGTCAGATTATACCTCTGCTCTGCCCAGCGCAGTCAAACCCAAGGCCTATTGTTGCTGCCCCTCATGACTCCTCCAATCAGCCCCACACCGAGTGTGTATCAGTGTGTTTGTTTATTATACGTTTTCAGGACAAAGAACATCCCGTCTGCAGATTAGACCCAAAGAAACCTGTTACAGAACCAGTAAACTGCTCCTGAGGGTGTGAAGCGTTTAACACACAGTCCCACGTTTCATTTCTTAAGGAAGAGGCGCGTTACATAGACATGCATACATACAGTACCTATTACTTACATAGTTACATACACCTCCTCATATCTCCACTCAGTGTCCACCTTACCAGCTCCACTGACCAAACAGGACACGCCGTAGTTGTACAGGTCCAGACTGTAGTCCATCTGTTTCTCTGTATACTGTATTACCCTGTTCTTCAATGGTCAGGACCCCCACAGGACCACCACAGGACCACCACAGAGTGGGTATGATGTGGGTGGTGGATCATTCTCAGCACTGCAGTGACACTGACGTGGTGGTGGTGTGTTAGTGTGTGTGGTGCTGGTGTGAGTGGATCAGATACAGCGGTGTAATGACCCTGGTGTAATCTCTAGAATAACGTCCATTCATTTCTAAAATCTAAAGCTGAACTCGTGTCTAAGTAGATGTTTAATTTCCAAAATAATAGAAGAAATATTAACTATGTAAAATAACGAAGCCCCTGAGCAGCATGTCAGAGAGGCACAGCTGGATGAACGTGTGGATATGAGTTCCTCAGACAGACGTGGGTTTGAAGCACGTGACTCTCGGTGATTTAATAAAGTACTGTTTTCTGCCTTGTCTTTTGATACATGTTTGAAGTGGACGTCACTCAGCTGAGAGTTATAGCTGTATGATGAATCCTGCCACACTCATAAACACAGAGCTATATAAGGACATACGCTAAAAACGACATGTGTAAAGCATTTGATGTTCTAAAGGTACATACCTGTGAAAGAGACAGCAGAGCAGCGAATCAACCATTTGTAAACACACAACATCCAGTCAAGGACGTTCTAGAGGACGCTGGTGTATCTCATCAAAATCTACCATCAGCAGACGTGGGCGTGTTTTGCTCCCAATTAGGGCCTCAACAATCGACTAATCTGATGGTTGAATAATCTATCGATAAACAAATGATGATTGATTATTCAAATTAGGACTCAATTACCGAATAACTTGTATACGGCTATCAGCCTTTAAATGTAGCTTAAGGTTGTGTAGTGCAGCTGCCAGCTAACGATGAAGACGACGCGCTTAAAAGCTCACTGAGCACACGTGAGGCCTCCGCACTAGAGACCGTCTGAAACTGTAAACACTGTTCGGAATGTGAACAGGTTCATCATCAGTAGCAGGTTCTCCGTTCCAACTCAGAACACGGAGTAGGCTACAAACACGAAGTTAGCATCAGCTAACTAACTAGCACAGCTGGATGAAGAAGATTGATCTCGGGGAGGTCAGGTAAGGTCAGGTAAGGTCCTGCTCAAATAGGGCTTCAGTCTTCCAGGCCTCCACGTGACCTCCACTGTTCTGTTTCTGAATTCCATTAGGAACTGAGGAACCAACGCCCTGAAGACACTCCGCTATCTTCTCCAGCTGCTCCTGCTGTGTGGGCCTCGGTTCTGTTCAGAGGTCTGGGCAGCTGCTTAGAGGAGCCCATGGCTGCTGACTGCTGGGACGAGGTTTGAGGAAACCCGATTCTACCAAATCTGGCCCGCAGTGTGAAATCTGATACATGTAAAACTAGACAGAACGTAATGATCTCTAAACCTCAGATTTCACTCCCAGGAGAACATAGAACCCGTATCAGACACTGAAAGTGTGTTTGTTTACAGGTGTTTGTTTCTGTGTTTGTTTTTGTGTGATTGTTTGTGTGTTTGTTTACAGGTGTTTTGTTTACAGGTGTTTTTTTTACAGGTGTTTGTTTATGTGTGTTTTTTCCATGTGTTTGTGTGTTTGTTTACAGGTGTTTTGTTTACAGGTGTTTGTTTACATGTTTGTTTACAGGTGTTTGTTTGTGTTTGTTTCCGTGTGTTTGTTTCCATGTGTTTGTTTACATGTGTTTGTTTGTGTGTTTGTTTACAAGTGTTTGTTTCCGTGTGTTTGTTTGTGTATTTGTTTCCGTGTGTCTGTTTCTGTGTGTTTGTTTCCATGTGTTTGTTTGTGTGTTTGTTTCCATGTGTTTGTATGTGTGTTTGTTTCCATGTGTTTGT
>CM067487.1:337052-354713 GCA_034552555.1 Semaprochilodus insignis | reverse complement strand
AGAGAGAGGGAGGGGGAGAGAGAGAGGGAGAGGGGGAGAGAGAGAGGGATCAGACTCACTGGAGAGAGACCCAATATAACATCAGTGACCCCAATTGATTCAAGTGCGGCCCTTATCCTCTGGAGAACGCAACTGCTGCACCGGGCTGGAAACACACTATGATAAACTCTTTTTCAGTCTCTCTCTCCTCCTCTCATCTGTCTCTCTCCTGCTCCATTCATTTTTCTCCTCAGGGTCGTTTCCATCTCCTCAGCTTCGTCCACTCCAATCCCTTCAATCTCAGGCATCACTACTTCCTACTTTCACACTGAGCTCCTCTCCGACTCTCTTTTGCTCAGCGGCGTCTTTCCATCTCCATGTCTCGTTGGTCGAGTGTCTTGGCTCCTCAATGTCAAATCTTTTTCCTCCCCTCTCACTCGCTCTCTTTCTCTCCTCCGTTTTCTTCAAACTCCTCTTCACCCTGGAACTGCTGGATGCTGCTGCTGAAGCTGATCAGCCCCATCCAAAATGTGCTGTCTTTGACAGACCCTCAGTTACTGGTTCACCCCCGGATCCTACCCCGGTTCCTCTGTGCAGTCTCCTCTGTGGTTCCTCCAGTTCTTAGGGAGTTTCTCCTTCTGAGTCTTGGTTTCTCTCAGTGGTTCCCTCACGCTCTTAGAGAGCTTTTCTTGTGAGTCTTGGTTCCTTTCGAGTCTTGGAAACTGAACTCGAGTGAAGTGAATTATCCCCTTTAAAGCGGGTCCCATTTGTGTAGTGGTCAATATTGCAACATATTTGAAACAGTGAATATAATAAATAATAAATCATATAAATATATATGTATATATACATACACACACTCATATGTGTTATACACACGTTTATTTCCTGTGTGTATTGTAGAACAACACAAAAAAACAGGAAATAAGCCAAAATGATATAATTTCACGCAAAACTCCAAAAATAGGCCGGAGAAAATTATTGGCACCCTCAACTTAATATTTGGTTGCACACTCTTTGGAAAAGAGAACTGAAGTCAATCGCTTCCTATAACCATCAACAAGCTTCCTACACCTCTCCACTGGAATTCTGGAGCACTCTTCTTTTGCAGACTGCTCCGGGTCTCTCTTATTTGAAGGGTTCTTCTCCCAGCAGCAATTTTAAGATCTCTCTACAGGTGTTCAGTGGGATTCAGATCCAGACTCATTGCTGGCCACTTCAGAACTCTCCAGCGCTTTGTTTCCATCCATGTCTGGGGGCTGTTTGAAGTATGTTTGGGGTCATTGTCCTGCTGGAAGACCCATGACCTAGAACGCAAACCCAGCTTTCTGACACTGGGCCCTACATTCCGACCCAGAATCCTTTGGAGATCTTCAGGTTTCATGATGCCTGGAACACAGTCAAGGCACCCAGTGCCAGAGGCAGCCAAACACCCCCAACACATCTTTGAACCTCCACCATATTGGACTGTAGGTACTGTGTTCTGTTCTTTGTAGGCCTCATTCCGTTTTTGGTCCAGTAGAAGGATGTGCTTTACCAGAAGCTCTGTCTTGGTCTCATCTGTCCACAGGACGTTTTCCCAGGGTTTTGGCTTACTCACGTACATTTAGGCAGTCCAGCTTTTCTCTGTCTCTGAGTCAGCAGTGGGTCCTCCTGGGTCGCCTGCCGTAGCGTTTCGTTTCATTCAGATGTGGACGGAGAGTTCGCGCTGACACTGATGCACTCTGAGCCTGCAGGACAGCCTGAACTTCTTTGGAACTTGATTGGGACTGCTTATCCACCATCCGGACGATCCTGCGTTACGACCTTTCATCAGTTTTTCTCTTCCGTCCACGTCCAGGGAGATCAGCTACAGCGCCATGGGTTGTAAACTTCTCGATGACGTTGGGCACCGCGGACAAAGGAACATCAGGATCTCTGGAGATGGACTCGTAACCCTGAGATGTTGATATTGTTCCTCAGACAGTTCTCTCCTCCTCTGTCTGTTCTCCAAGCTTAGTGTGGCACACACAGATACACAATGCAAAGACTGAGTCAACGTCTCTCCTGTTTATCTGGTTTCAGGTGTGATTTTTATATTGGCCACACCTGGTACTTGCCACAGGTGAATTTGAATGAACGAGCATCACATGCTTGAAGTTATTTACCCACAATTTTGAAAAGGTGCCAATAATTTTGTCCATTTGAGTTTTGTGTGAAATTACATCATTTTTTGCTCTGTTTTTTTGTGGTGTTCTAAAACACACAAAGGAAATAAACACGTATAACAAAACACGTAACTGCAATAATTTTCTGGGAGAAATACTTTTTTGGACAGAATTTAGGGGTGCCAACACTTTCGGCCATGACTGTATATATTTATTCTACCCTGAACACCACAGTCTTATTATTCTGCTATTAATCCCAAATTGTATTATTCTGTAGAAATCTAAATCTCTCTATACATGAGAACACCAGTCTACACCAGAGCTGCAGCTGATCCCGGACCAGGGCCGGTCGCCTATTGAACAGGAACACCAGAGCCAGGGGAAAGAGGCTGCCCTTTTGAAGATGATCCGAGATCAGTTTAGTCCTTTTGTCTTAGGTCTAGCTCTGCTGGCATACGGCAGCAGGGACTGATGAGGGACCAGGGCTGGGAAGGGAAAGTGAGCCTGCCTGGCCGTCATTAGTATGCTGTCAGGAGCGTGCCGCCCAGGCGAGACATCAGAGCTCGGCAGCCTCAGCAGATAAAGAAGAAGCTATTAATCCCCGGAAGATTACCACAGCTGATACTTTATCCTGCAGTAATACAGCAATACAAGCAGCCCCTTCCATTTACAACGGCTGCCCACGGAAGAGGGGGAGTTCACCTTCACCAGCAGGAGACTGCAGGCCTACATGCACAAAGGGCTCGGAGAGGAGGTCATTTGCATTGGGGATGTGTGATAAGTTGCTGTAGCGAGCGTGTGTGAAGGATATTGGGAGAGGAAAGTGGGAGACGAGTTTGATTAAAGGAATTGTGCAGTGGAAAATGGGACGGAGGGTTGAAGCCGCTTCCGTGGCTGGGCTAATGATTCAGTGGACTACGTACTCACACTAAACCGGCGAGGAACTACAGAGCTCCACACCATGAAGGTCACATGGGGTCTTCTTGATGATGCAACATCCCGGATACTCTTTCCTAAAAGCATGTCAAAATAAAAGTCCTTTGTTTTCGGTTGTGACGTAGGAGGAGTAGATGTTCAGTGTGTTCAGATCTTATTTTACAACATGGTTTTTATTTTTAACATCCTCAAAATCACTGCAAACTCTTTAATTTAATTATACATTGAATTATACTCAATAAACACTGGACTGTATTAGTTATTACATTTTTAATTTAGCTTAAAACTGAGTGTTTTGTGTTTTACAGTCCTTGCTGGATCATTTATGGCTTTATTATCTCACCACAAACCACCACCGTGCGTCAACTGAGTACTACAAATACACAAAAACACTAATGAGCCTCCAGTGTTACAGTGTTAACGGGTTTACATGCTTCACTTGACGTATAGTAACCAGATTTGTTTATATCGGTGAGCACATGTACATGTACTTCCACCTGACGTGAGTACAAATACCCCCGAGATGAAAGTGAAGGACGGTACAATCTGATCCTGAAACGAGTGCAAACGGACTTTACCCTGCGCTTCATCTACCCTCCGATTTACCTCTGCGTCACTTAATCCAAGTCTAGGCTAAATCTAAACTGAGAGGATTGGCCTACACGCTGGAGACAAACCGCAGATGACCCGAGTCTAGATCTGCCCACAGTGTCTGTGCTAGCTTAAATCACTGTGCACGTGGTGTGTATTGTGCAGCTGATACTCTGCAAGCCTGATAATCGCAAAGCGACCGAAGGCAGAACAATGGGAACAATAGGGAGTACGGGGCGGCAGATGCGAGATGAGATGTTTTGTGAGGGTACGTGCTGCCTTCTCAGACACTGGCTAAGCCTTTGGGCTAAATTGGTGATCTTCCACTGAAAATCTAGAACCAGGCTCGCCTGCAGAAGCGGTCCTAGGAATTTCCGGAGCTTTTGTGCTGTGAAGAACGTAACGAGGTGCCTGAATCTGGACATTGTTTTCTGTCTGGGTTATACACCCAACCGCATGCAAGAAAGAGAGAGAGAGAGAGAGAGGGAGAGAGAGAGGGAGAGAGAGAGGGGGAGAGAGGGAGTCAGGGAGGACGAATGAGCTGGAGAGATCGTTTCAGAAGCTGCTCCTGTGGCTCGTATGTCCCTGGGTAAATGACTAGGCAGATAGTGTTACCATGAGAACAGCAGAGCCAGCCATTGTGTGATGGGAGTGGAGTGGCTAAAGCAGCCATCTGTTCCAGCCTCGCTCCCTCTGGAGCTCTGGGTGGCATGGACAGCCCTGTCCGCCTAATCCTTACTCATATCACAACACTCTTTCCATCTCTGGACAGGAAAGAGAGAGGGAGAGGGGGGGGGAGAGAGAGAGCGAGCTGGAGGGGGTCCGATGGCTGCAGAAGCAGCAGATGGGTGATAAAATGCCAGGTTGCGGGAGTCAAGGTTAACGCTCTCCAAGTGTTGTTTATACCATTTACCTGGGGACGCTCAGGACAGGTGTTTACAAACAGACATGTGAGACTGACAGGACAAAACATCACTTGTCACGCTCAAATTGGGGTCAAATCCATGCAGCATGAAGATGACCTTCAGCTGATCCAGGTATCAACCAGATGGAAGACAATGGACCAGAAAAAGCTTGGCATCGAAGCTGCTGTACCGTTCACCTGATAAAACAACACATGAATGGTCACATGACCACATTACCTGTGAAGGCGAAAGTAGGCCGGGCGTTATAATGATCACACTGTCCACAAGTAACAATATCAATTTCAACCAAATAAATAAAAAAAATAAACAATAATAAAATCAGTATTATCAATTGTATTAGCACATCCAAGCTGTGTGCTAATAGCGCCCCCTTGTGGAGAAACTTCAGACTGCTACACATATGTAAGTAAATGAGTGAGTTCCATGGTTGCAAAGCCACGTCCACATGCACGTGTGTTTTCCATCATTAGCCCTCAAATATAGATATCAGTGGAAAACATATTCTCATATTTCTACAAGTGTAGGGTTCTTCACAAGGCGCCCCCCACCCAGACCTAGGCCCAGTTCCTAATCTAACTGATCCAGCTGCTGCAGCACTCACATTAACACAAATCTGGACACTTACGTCTCCCATATTGAAAGTGCAGCTGATCCAAACCAAAAGAAAACCTCCTGAATTTGACCTCCAACCGGTCATCACACTGGTTCCACCCACTTCTCAGACACAATGCAGCCACCATGGTTGAAAGGAAGGATATGATTTAATCTGACCATCTCAGGTTACTGTATGTTCTGGCCTTCAGGTCGTGTAGCAGTACTGCTAGGAGATACACGCATCAGAGCTGGAGGTAAAAGCCGTGTAAACCCCAGACCATGAGACGGATCTTTACACCACGGTACAGTGATGTTCCATTAGGGAAATGAGAGGCCCAGACAGCATCGCATCTGAAATCAGGAAGTACGAGGAGCATTTGTATGATGAAGATAGTCGCTCCACAGATCAGGCAACGTTAGAACCTGAGGAAGGTCAGTGACAAGGTTTCTGTATGTCCTGTACAGAAACAAGGATGCGTCTTATTCAGTCCACACTGTTTACCTGTACTTCACTAAAGATCCACTCGTCTTATCACACTGGAAAGCAGGGTTAACTTCCCTGTTCGGGTTTTGAATGACTTCCAGCTGCTATCAATAGCTCTGTTTTACACTCCTCTCTCACCCACTCCAAAACGCAGCTCTAGCACTGTCTTTACCAACAAACCTGTCGGCTCCCGTCCAAAGCTTCTGAGTACTTGTACATCCTGATGCCTAAAAAGAAACAGGTCGTCCATCAACAAGGAGACATCTCAAGGATTGTTTAGGTAAAATTACACGAGAGAGAGAGAGAGAGAGGGAGGGAGAGAGAGATGGAGGGAGAGAGAGAGAGAGAGCGAGAGAGAGAGAGAGAGAGAGAGGGAGGGAGAGAGAGAGAGAGAGACCTTGTCTTGTCAGGGTTTCAGGAAGAGGCTGAAGGAGAGAGCACTGTGGTTTGTAATATCAAGCTCTGCAAGGTCTCCAGCTGCCTCGGCTTGAACTCACAGCAGTTTCTGAGTCTGTCTGCTGCCGTTTACAGTCAAACTAGCCGCGAACAAAAGAGTCAAATCTGACGATAGAGATTAATTGGCACTCTCTGTACAGATAAGCAACAGAGACCCCGAAAATAAAACCCACTGGATTTGAAATTTGGGCTATTTGTGCACTTATTACTGACGCGATCCGTGAACATCTGTTACTTCCATAGTCTTCAGACACTTGCCAAGCAATTATTCTGGAGCGACTTCGATACTTTGTCAAACTCAGTCTCACGTTCATATATCAGCAAACTCTAATAAACCGCACCAGCAGTAGTTTTTGGTAAACTGGAGACGAGAATAACTGCTGAAATGGAGCCTAGCCCGGCATAGTTCGGGGTCTATGGGGTGTCAAGGGATGGCAGCTGGCCACCAGGGCCAGAGTGGGAGTTATACAGACCAGTCCACCTGCAGTTCTTGCTGCTATCTTCACGTATGACTGAGAAAACAGTATTAAACTATAGAGCGCTGTCTGTTAGCCTTTTAGCTAGTACCATATCAGCACACTCTGATAACCCCTCAAAGCTGATGTTAGCTTCCTTCCAGAATTTCTCTTCCTCTTCCAGCGATGCATGCTAGTAGAACTGTAGCACCTGGAGGAAACCCACACAGGCAGGACTCCGACATGGGCAGTTATCCTCCTAGCGGTGAGGTGCTTTAAATTCCAGCTTCCATCAGCTCTACAGTCCTTGGATAGCTTATGGTACTTGTGTTGGTACTTGTGTTGGTGCTGGTACTTGTGCTGGTGTTGGTACTTGGTTGAGGATCCATAAAGTCCCTCTGTTTTGCTTGAGGTAGCCCATGTGTAAGAAGGGGTCTATGGGGATTTCAGCATGTCTGCCGCATTGTGAGCGTACTAGTCATGCTAGTCACACAGCATGTCCCAAAAACGCTTCGCGGGCCTTTCCATTCGGGCCCCATCGTTCTGCACGGTTCTGTTCTTGTCGGGAAGGATGAGTAAGCAACAGCAATATTTCTGCATTTGCACGAGGGGCGTTCATTCAGAGCCACGGGGAACTAAGTGCTGAGGTCCATACATTTGCTTCAGTCAGAGGAAGCTTTCTTTAGAGAACGCTGCTCTCCTCAGCAGAAGCCTGAAACCTCGTCCGTTTCCTTTGAGCAGTGTCAGGACCATCTCGTGCTTAACTAAGAAAAAAAGCAAAGCAGAAGGAAAGGAAGGGAAGGGAAGGGAAAGGAGAGGGGGGCTGTGGGTGAAAAAGCCTCATTGCGCTTCGGAGAGAGAGAAAAACTCTTTGATAAAAGGTTGCATGGTTACAATGGGAAATATTGCTGGCTGTTTCCCATTGGCTGAGCTTTCCTGCGGTCTAAAGCCTGGCTGAATGATCGGCGTGTCTGTTTTTGACAGGTTGGAGATAAGAAAGTGCCCTCAGGTATTAGATGTCATTCCTTTTTTTTCCCTTCTGCCGGAGAAAGCGGTTGGAGTACCTTCGCAGAAGCACCTTCCTGTGAATAGAGAATTTCACAACAACAAAGCCTGCCTCTCTCATTAAGTCGGCAGCGGAGCCAGCGCCGCTCTGGAGAGCACAATATCTCAGACACATGAGTAATCCCCCCCGCTCAATCTCGCACTGCGGCAGAATTTCAAATGTCCATAATAACTGAAGTTCAAAACGAAGGGCACGGATACACACACACACACACACTCACACTCAAGCACGCTTCCCGTATGCACACTCCTTGATGCAGGACGGCATGGACTTAACGGTGACCCCGGAACCTTCCTCCTTCGGTAATCGTGCAGTCAGAGGAGTCTTGGGACAAGAACAATGGCCTCTTTTCCAGTGTGGAGCCAAACTGTTCTAAGCGGAGAGCAACCATTCCGGTGCCATGTCCTCATGGAATGCTTACAGACCGTACCTGCTCAGGGTCACAGCAGGGTTCAAATTAAGGTGGGGGGGTCTCAGACTTCCCATGAGAGTAAAGGGACCCCCATGAGCAGGGCTAGACTTGCCTTCAGTTTACATGATGCAGACCAGCCCACTCCGAATTCTGCACACCCACACAAACTGGGTCGGCCAACTTGGTCCACATTTGGCGAAGATGGTTCTTCAAAGGTTCAGTACTAAAGACAATAGTTCTATACAGAACCAACAGAACTAAGAACAAGTTTACATGATTCAAAAGGTTCTCTGCATCATAAAAGGGTTCTACAGATTGATGTAGAATGTGCTGTAGATGGTTCTACACAGAACCTTTCTGAAAAGGGTTCTATAGAGCACCTACAAGGTTCTTCTATCAGTATGAGGTCAGACTGTTTTGGTGCTACCCTTATCAAAAAGGTTTAAACCAGTGGTTTGGTGTGAGACGTTCCGTTTTAGAGAACCCGTTACGGTGTTAAGCCCTATTCCGATGGGATTAGTTTTCCGTGGGGAGGTGGGGTAATGTAATTATTACCGGAGCTCCTCTGTGATTTTGGTCCCGTCCGAATGCGCCATGTCAGTCATTTAGACCGACTGTGTGCTCCTGTGTCAGTAAAGCTTCCAGAACCTTTTACCTTCAGTAAAACGAGCCACAGACATGACCTCCGGTTAGATCAATCCCGTGTGAACAGACATGTGGGTAAATATTCCGTCATATCCTGTGGAAAAGGAATTTTTCATGGTGTTTCTCGAGTATGGAGGTGCTGGAGCAGGTATTCAGTTTGGCCATTCATGGCACAGACACCTCGGGTCGTCCGAGTTACAACACTCCCGTCCAGAAGACGAGGTAAAGGCCTCCTCAGAGGCACAGCGCTTCTGGCAGCTTCAGGTGAGTCATTGTGTAGCGTAGCCTGTAGCCTACATATGGGTTATGAACAGGTAGCTGCTAATTTACACACTGAAACCACATTAATATAATATTAATAGTGGGTTATAAGACTGACTATCATCCTGCGTATTACACACGTTTTTGGAGGTGACGGTGGCGGTGTGTAAATCGAGTAGCCACTCCCGTCTCAGTCACTCATCCTGAGATTCCATATCCGTGCGAATAGGTCATACATTGTCAGGGATGGACAGTAACAAAGTAAATGTAACTAGGAAGGGAAAGTTTGTGAACAAACTTTAAGTTGGTTTGAAAAAGTCTAATAAGTTAAAGTTCAAAAGCTGTAGCACCTTAAATTAACTACTAATTTAAATTCACTGCCACCTTAAATTGAACACTACCTTAAAACCAGTTCCACCTTAAATCCATTGTTTCAGCTGTTACTGCTGTGTATTAGTGAGTCTGTGTGTACTGTGTGTGAGTGTCTGTGTGAGAGAGGCCCATCACTTGTGGCAGTTAAATTTGAACTCTCTCGACATTCCGCCATTCATTCCTATGTAGGAAAACCGTAAGTCTGATCGCTTAGGGTATAGGATCTATGATCAAACAGATTGTTCTGATTTTGTGGGTACATAGACACAGTATAGAAATATGTACACATGCCCTCGTGACTGGCGAGCGTCTTTTTCTGATTGTATATAAACTCTGTTTCCTTTATAGTACACGTGTTTTGGTTGGTTTGTGTTGAGACTTACAGACGCAGTACAGTAAAGGTAAACTCATTAGTGAAGCTGTGTAGAGCTGTTTAAAGGAAGGTCTTATTAAACTTAAACTTGTAATTAAGTTGCAAATAAATCTTAAACTGAATCTTTACTTGTTTGCAGAAAGTTATTTTATAGTTCTAGCTAATGGAACCTGTTCTCCTTCAGTGTTCTGTGCTGATGGTGATTGTAATAGACGTCAGTGTCAGACTAATTACTGATCTCCTATTAAAGACTGGTGGACTGAGAGACACTCGAGTCTCTTCACCTACACTGAGCTGATTAAGAGTCTTGTTCCAGAAATGATAACAGGACATTAGAGCCATAATAAATCATGCTCCTGTTACTCTCCATACTTAAGTACATTTGAAGGTACATACTTTAGTACTGTTACTCCAGTGGAGGTCTAAAGGGAGGAACTGACACTGACACTAGAGGAGGATTTCTACTGTAACTCAGGTACATGGTTTGTGTACTTCGTCCACCACTGTACATGTTACTGACGTCCTGCAGTAAAACTACACCACCCCGCCTCCCCATGTAGAGCTAGTCCCGTCCCAATAGGGCTTTAGTCATAGGAACCAGATTTCCCCCTTTTGAAGCCCATGAAATGCATATCAATAGGCCTGAGACGTTGATTATGACAGTTTTGAGAAGATTTTAAAATTAAATCATGATGGAGGGATATATGCAGGACGCTGAGAGGTGAAATATTCCCCAAACAAAATATATACACATTATAGTTTCAGATATTCCATCATTAACGTTCTATATACGCTCAGTAGACACGTGTAGGTTCACTGGTGGTTTAGATAGTAAATAGATTGTCTCTGTGTGTTGTAGACATGGAGACCCCGTGTTGATTACCATCAGCACCACTGTAAATACATAAACGTACGTTTCTCTACAATGAGTCCTTTAAACAACCTCCTCTACATCTCAGCGACTGGATCATGCCGGAATTCCTCCTTATGAACACATGAGCTCATTAACGTCATTAGCTTGTATGGTCTGACAGTGTGATATGGTCTCAAATGGTCATGGTACTGAATTCTTTCCGCACCGTCCAGCACAGTGGAAGCCATGTGATGTCTGTGGAGTCCGCGAGCTTGTCTAGCGTTGGAGGGCTTTATTGGTAAACCCATTTAGCCGCTGCTTTGGAAATATGGAGCGGAGATGCTGGAATGAGTCAGCACTTTGCCCAGGGATGAATCATTCATCATGGCCGCCTCGGCGTGAAAGAGGTCGATCATGTTCTAATGGCAAACCCTCTGCTGACTCTACAGGGTTAGTGTGTGTGTGTGAGGAGGACAGGAAGTGTGTGAAGCATACAACGAGGAAGAGAGGGAAGCGAATGAAGTGAGAAAACAAGAAGAAGAAGCAGCAGCAGGGGGAGGAGGGGAGGGACAGATGTCCTTGAGGTGAAGGTTCCCAGGCGACACCCTCTCCTGTGTGTGTGGTCTCCAGGATATGAGCTTCGGTTCGCTGTGGCAGGAAGGAACTCTCATCTTTTAAGGCTGTGCAGCTCTGGGGCCTGTCCTGGTTCTTCAGGAGAATCTCGGATATGCTTTTTTGAAGTTTTCAGACAAAGTCTGAGACCTGAAGATCAGCTAGAGAACCGCTCCACATTGAATCTACTGTGTGAATGCACTGTTTAGAGTTACTGTCACTGACTTTCTGATATGCATTATATGACCAAACAGATGTGAACACCTGAACATCAGCTTGGTGGACATCTCTATAGCATTAGTGCTGTCATGCAGGAACAGGAATGGTACTGGGGCAGAAGGATACGACTGTGTAGACTAGTCTTTGTGTGCTGTAGCATTAACGCCACCCTTCACTGGAACTAAGGGTCCGAGCCCAAACCCTGAAAAGCACTCCCAGACCATTATCCCCCCTCCACCAGTCTTTACTGTCAGCACTCCGCAGCATTCTCCTGGCATCCTACAAACCTAGAGTGATTCCTCAGACTGCCATACAGTGAGGCGTTATTCATCACTCCAGAGAACATGGTTCCACTGCTCCCGAGTCCAGTGTAGGCTCTTTTACACCACTACAACTGACACCAGGCTTGTGCGCAGCTGCTTGCCCATGGAAACTCCCAACGTGCAGGTCTTACAGCACCTGCAGTTGTCTTTGGGCAGCTCTAGCAAAGACAGGATGTTCACAAACAGACTTGTGGTAAAGGTGGCATGCTAGGTCAGGGTCCTGTTTACAGTCACTGAGCTTCTCAGTATGACCCATTCTACTGCCAGTGTCTGTCTATGCAGTCTGGATGAGCTCAGTAATTAGGAGGGGTGTCCACATACAGCTGTCTCTGTCAGCTATCTCCAAAACTTTACAACAGAAGGACAAGCTGGCATTTTCTGTTTCTAAGGAGATGCAAAGCTTTATTCTGACACGCTAATGAAAAAAATTTATTTCAATTAATCACATTCTATTGTGTGGTTAAATTCCTGCAGTATTGAAAAGTTGATGTAAACAAAGTTCATTCAGAGTGGGTTTGGTGTAAAAAGCTCCATTGTAGAGAAGCTGGTGGTGAAGGTAACCAGACGTCCCCCTCTAAAAGCTTCCCCACAGAAAGTTCCTACATGAGGTGGTTCTGAATACGCTGCCTGATGTCTGAGACGCTGTTTATGATAGTGTGGAGAAGATTTCAGCCTTAAACTCCATTCATGGTGGAGGGATACATGCTGCAGGGCGCTGTGAGGTCAAATAGTCCCCCAAAGAAACTTATTATTTCCAGGTTTTCCAGATTTATTCCATATAACACTCAGAAGACACGTGTAGGTTCACTGCTGGTTTAGATAAGCTAGCCTTTTATTATCCCACATGAGGAAATTTGCATTGTTACAGCAGAATATACAGTAAAGTGAAAACTATACAAAATACAGAATATAAGATTCATTATAAAAACAAATAAATCTCTATTATATATATACACACCAGCTACCTAAATACTGATGGTATAGACAGTCAGAGTACGAGAAGTATAGTGATGTTGACAGTCAGTACGAGATGAATACAGGTGGTACACAGGTGGTATACAGGTGGTACACAGGTGATATTCAGGTGGTATTCAGGTGATATTCAGGTGGTATTCAGGTGATATTCAGGTGGTATTCAGGTGGTATTCAGGTGGTATTCAGGTGGTGAGGTGCAGCAGCAAATATTGCACGATGAGTAAATAGATATAAATGGGTCCACACAGTGTGCGACAGTAGTGAGTGTCTGATGCTGTGCTTGGGGAGGTGGCGGTTATAGTAAATAAGATAAGGTATGAGACTAAACAAGGTTGTGTCGTACACCTGGTGACCCCTCGTTCCTATCACCACCACTGAGCCAGTAAGTTTCTCTAGAACGAGGCACGTCAAATCAAACTGCTCGGAGCGACTGTTTACATCTCAATGACTGAATTATGCAGAAATCTTGGAAAAAATATCTGCTGGAATTCCGCTTCAGGGGTATAAGAGTACTAAGTGCAGTCTGAGCCATTTGTGTGGCTCTTCTGCCTGATAGAGAAAACTGAGCCAGGAGCAAACGGGAGTGCACAGGCATTGACCTCTCCTATTGTTAACTGCCCAACACACACACATACACGCTGGCTGGAGGCCACTGGAGGGGAAGAATACATTAGCTCAAGAGCCAAGACGACTGAGAGAGAGAGAGAGAGAGAGAGAGAGAGAGAGAGAGAGAGAGAGAGAGAGCGAGAGCANGAGAGAGAGAGAGAGAGAGAGAGAGAGAGAGAGAGAGAGAGAGAGAGCGAGAGCATAATGTTAACTCAACGTGATGGAAAGACCTTCCCACTGTGATGCCGATGGACGGAATGAATGAAAGACAGAAATGAAGCACAAAGGAGAAGAAATCCAGTGTAACATGATAGAGGGCCCCCTGCTCCACAGGGCTGCCCATTCAGGTGGATAAAATATGGAAGGAACTCCTAGAATCCTTCTCGTGCCTCGGCTCCACACTGTCGTTGGGGGTCAGATAAAGCTCTAGAACTGAGCGCATGGTTTGGATGACAAATAGAGAATGGCAGGAAGGAAATGGCCCTGTGGTTGGAGGACGTGTGGCTCAGGAGAGAAAGACCTTCACGTGGCACCCTCATAAAAACTAGGTTGATTCCAGACACGCACTACGAATTCTTCTCTAACGTGGCCACATCATGTCTGATCTTTGAAACGTTCCCCTGAATATTACGAGGGAGGCTTGTGGCCCCACGTATGTGGACACTGGTTCTAACTGATGAGCTCAGGTGCTTCAGCCACACTCACTGTTAACAGGTGGATAAAATCAGGCACAGTCATGTGGTGTCCACAGACAAACCCAGGCGGTAGGATGGGTCGTGCAGAGGAACCCTTAAACACGGCACTGTCATAGGATGGTACCTTGACCACAAGGTGATCATTTGTGTCCTGCCAGAGCTGCCCTGGACAACCGTAAGTGCAAATAGAAGCATCTGTGAACACATCAAACTACACAGTGCCAGACCACCTAAACTCTCAGAGCAGGACCACGGAGGTGTACAGCATGTAGAACTTGCCTATGCTCTGACGCACTACTCACTACAGACCCCAAACTGCCTGTGGAATCAGGAACTGAGCCAGTAAAGTTTGGTGGGGGGGATAATGGTCTGGGGGGTGTTCAGGGTTTGGGCTCGGACCCTCAGTCCCAGTGAAGGGTGGTGTTAATGCTGCAGCACACAAAGACGTTCTACACAGTTCTACACTTCCAGCTTTGTGCAGCAGTTTGGGGAGGAACCCTTTCCGGTTCTAGCAGGACTCTGTGTCCCTCTGCACAAAGCCAGATCCATAAAGACATGGACTGAGGAGTTCGGTGTGGAGGAACTCCTCCACATCTCCTCAACCCCACTGACTGTCAGCCAGGACCAGGACTTCTTGTCCAACATCAGTGCCTTATAAATGCTGTGGTGAATGCAGAACCCGATCAAATCCTCACAGCAATGTTCCAACATCTAGTGTAAAGTCTTCCTTTCAGCAGGTGGATGGAGAACCTTGAGGAGAAAAGCAGAACACCACAACACCTCTCGTTTTCCTCTCAGTTCTTTTTTGAGCGAGCAGCTAAACACATCATCTCTTGTAATGGACGTTATGCCTCCAATAAATCCGCTCACGAATGTGAGCTCGGACGTGTTCAAGGCAGCCGTCAGCCGTGAGGAGATGATGAAAGCTGAAGAGAGCAGTCAGCCATGTTGGTTTTCCTCTGAGGTGTAGGAGCGCTTGTGTAAGCTCGGCGCATTACTACGCCTCATTACACGCGGAAGGTCAAGGCCACTGTTACCAGGACCAAAAATTAATAGATAATAAAACTATACAAATGTGTCTCACCTTGTCTGTCAGGGGTCTATTCTCTTTGCAAGGTGGGTAGGGAAAAAACAAGGAGTGATGTAGACAGCTCGGGCTTCTCTAGGTCTTTTTAAAGGTCAGCTGGTGCTGGTTCAAGCTGGCTAAAGACACCATCCAGTCGGTGGGGGGGGCCTTCAGACCCTCAGCTTCCTCTAGGCTTTCGGAGAAGTCTTAAAGTTCCTAGAACGCTGGAAAACACGTGTAATTATGGGGTTATGTTGTGGAGTAGGATCACCTGGCTGGAGTCGTGGGCTGGAGGTTAGGGAACCAGCCTTGTAACCAGAGGGTTGGATTCCCTCAACTAACAGTAACGACTGAAGTGCCCTTGAGCAAGGCACCTAATGAAGTGAAGTGCCCTTGAGCAGGGCACCCCAAATGCTCCCCGGGCACCGTGGATAAGGCTGCCCACTGCTCCGGGCAAGTGTGCTCACTGCCCCCTAGTGTGTGTGTTCACTAGTGTGTGTATGTGGGTGTTTCACTTCACGGATGGGTTAAATGTGGAAGACAAATTCCTCTGTGTGCAAATCACAATGGCCCTAAACTCTCTTCCCAGGGAACGACTGGCCTCACCTACCTGTAACAGGTTTCTTATTCCTTGCTACCTTTTAGCTGGACACAAAAGGGTTAAAGTCTTTCTCAAAGGAAAATTGTCCACTCAGGATTTTTTACCTGTGGTATCCAGGTAGATCCAGCCAGGTGTGCTCTCGTATTGGTTAGGCCTTTAGAAGCTGAACTGAGGGCATTTTAGATGTTATGTAATAGAGGAATCAACCAACCCAGACATAAGGGTGGGATCAGGTACGGAATACTGGCCTTACAGGAAGTCTCAGGCTCAGAGTCACAGCTGTGCTTAGGAAGATCCATCACAGACAAAACACCTGGACAACAGAAGACAGAGGAAACTGACCACTGATGGAGGAATACACCTGTACAACAGACAAACTACAGTCGGTGACTTTAACGTAGGTGTTTCCCATAAAGTGGCAAATGAGTGGTGTTATTACTTCAGCCCAGAGTTATACACTCGACCTAACGAGAAACCGTAGAACAGACTCAGTCTATACCACAATACCTACATTTAGAGCTTAGAGTTATACACTCGACCTAACGAGAAACTGTAGAACAGACTGTCTATACCACAGTACCTACATTTAGAGCTTAGAGTTATACACTCGACCTAACGAGAAACCATAGAACAGACTCAGTCTATACCACAATACCTACATTTAGAGCTTAGAGTTATACACTCGACCTAACGAGAAACCGTAGAACAGACTCGGTCTATACCACAATACCTACATTTAGAGCTTAGAGTTATACACTCGACCTAACGAGAAACCGTAGAACAGACTCAGTCTATACCACAATACCTACATTTAGAGCTTAGAGTTATACACTCGACCTAACGAGGAACCGTAGAACAGAGATTCAGAGTGAGTTATAATGAGAACGTGACTTACAGTGTCTTTGTGTGAGAAACAAAATTCAACCAGCGTCTAGGACTGAACTTATAATGTAGCTTCATGTAATTTTAAGAAGTCATTTCGTCATTTCCGTGTCTGTTTTCCATCCTTTCTTTCCGTTTATAAGGAATCGATTCCACCATATGAGCAGCTGCTGTTAAATCACAGCGGCCTAATGTGACACATGTTTAGAGTCTCTCATTCCTCGCGCTGCTCGCCTCCACACCTCCACGTCTGGATAAACAAAAGGCAGATTTGATCCGTGCGCTTCGCTGCTCCTCAATCTCATGATTTGGTTATTCTAGCTGGTTATTGGAGATTGTTTGCTGTTGAAGAGGCAGTGGGATATAGAAGAGGGGCTTATGTATTCAGATTCAGATTGGCTGTGTTGCCGTAATAAATCAGCCGGTTGGCTCGGAGAGGCTTTAAAGCAGCGGGGATGAAGAGAAACCTAGCAGGCTTTGTCCCGTCCTGTGTGTTGTTCTTAGCCCTCGCCGACAACAGTAATAACATGGTCCGGCTTTCTATTGGCCCAGCAAAGCTCTTACCAGCGGCCCCGATAACACAGTCCGTCGGGCGAAGCGCAGAAGCCCCCACTGATCACATTCATTTGGCTTCCTCAGGAGGATCAGCCCAGGTGATGAAGCCCTGATGAGGCGATTGTGTCTGTGTGTCTGTTTGTCTTCTATTTTTCCAGGATTTGCCGAGAGCTTGTGCAGATGGGGACAGGAATTCAAACAAACCAGCTTGTGCTTTCATCATGTAGAGGACACAGTCGCAGCTGTGGGGGATTCCGTAAGCGTGAAAATGAGGAATCAACTTTTCCAGGAATTTTGTGGTACTTGAACAAAACTGAGTATTTGAATGAATCGTAGGCGGAGGGGTTGGGACGGGGGCTTAAAGAACTCCAGTAGATTAAAAGTGGCCAGTTAGTGAAAGTACAAAGTAGGTGTTTCTAATAAAGTGGCCAGTTAGGGAAGTAGGTGTTTCTAATAAAGTGGCCAGTTAGGGAAGTACAAGGCTGGCGTTTCTAATAAAGTGACCAGTTAGGGAAGTACAAGGTAGGTGTTTCTAATAAAGTGGCCAGTTAGGGGAGTACAAGGTAGGTGTTTCTAA
>CM067487.1:319602-336552 GCA_034552555.1 Semaprochilodus insignis | reverse complement strand
CACTATATAGTGAAGTGACTGTAGTTTTGGATATAGCTACAAAATAGGGCACTACGTAGTGAACTGATTGTAGTTTTGGATATAGCTACAAAATAGGGCACTACGTAGTGAACTGATTGTAGTTTTGGATATAGCTACAAAATAGGGCACTACATAGTGAGCTTTTGACACAGCTTCAAACCCTGCGGAGGAAGTGGGGGCGGGGTGGATTAACTCCTTAGCTGAACGTACCGAGTCACCTCCTCGGCTCCTCAGCGTGTTGTTTCATCTCCTACATGTGCAGTGCTTTGTCCTTGAAAGCCAGAATTCCTTATTTATTCCCTTTCTTTGCCATCGGCTTTCCCTGGAGCCTGCTTACTTAAGAACTTATCCTTTCGCTGTTCTCCTCACCAGCGCGCCGTGATAAGCATGAGAAGAGGCAGGCGGCTCCTGGCCCGAGCGCCTGCGTCTCAGAGACACCACTGGGGACGTCCACAGCAACAGATGAATTTCAAATGTGGAATTTAATGAAAGAAGAGAGGAAGAGATATCGCTTCACACGGCGTAGTTCCCGCTTCCTCCCCCTCAGGACCCAAACCTATCTGTTGCGGAGTGTACGGCTCCTCCAGGCGTGCGGAATTAAGCGGGCTCTGGGTGGACAGGGGCGTTATCTGATAACTTTATTAACAAGTTAAAAAAACAATGAATTACAATATTTACAGAATATCCAGAAATAAATGGAATAAAATTGTAAACAACCATTCTAGTCAACATCACAAACCCATCGCCGGGAAGCGGGTCTTCACAGGGAGAGAAGGCAAGATGGAGAGGAGCTACTGTAAGTCCAACTATGGCGAACAGTCAGGAAAAGAAGGAAACAAACAAACAAACAAACAAACAAACAAAACTAAACAAACTTGTAAATCATATGTACAGGTATCCAGTGTGTTATGAACAGGGTGCGTCCGGTTTCCGGGCCGGCACCCCAAAAGCTTATGTTCTCGTTTCTCTAACTGGGTTTGTCTTTTAGAAAGGTTAGGCTAGTCCTTATAAGGAAACGAGCACCCGGTTCCCCACCCCGGGTTCTACACGGTTTTCAAGGTAGAAAAAGAACAGGATCTTTTTTTTTTTGTTTGTTTTTTTTTGTTTCTAAACCAGACATCGTACAACAGCTTGGAACATCGGAGAGCTGAAAAACGGTTCTCTCTTTTTTCTTCTTCTGTTAAATGACGACGACACCTAAAGGAGAGTACAGGATTCCTTTCTGAAACACCAAAGTCTCAAACACTGGACACGACTCGTATTCTTTTTTCTATACATGGCTGCAAAAAGACTGCATGCAGAGGACCCGGAGCGCCGCTGGATCCTCGGGAGGACAATCGCACGGAGGGCTTTTGGTACCAAGAAGACGTGGCGCCGACGGCCGATTTCACGGCTCCTGGTGGATTCTTCTGTTCTGATCCGGATGCTGCGAGGTTGGCGACGTCTGCTTTATTGCGCCAACCGGCGTCGGAAAGAAAGCGTTCGAACCGCAGTAGGCATCAAATAAGGCTTCGGGGTATTTCAGCAGCAACTTCCATCGCATACAATCTCCGCCTTATTGATTTATTCCGCTCCCTTCACAGGCGAGCGTGCTCCTCGCCTTTGCGCCGGGAAGTATTTCGGCTCCTGGGTCGGCGACGTTTTCCGCTGTGCGAGTAGCTGCTCGGAAAAGAGTCCGCGGTCAGGGCCGCCGCCGCCGGGAACAAGCTCACGCTACAACGGAGTGATGGAGTCGAAGGTGCTAAGCTATAAATGCTCTGGTTTGTCGGTGCTTTGCGCGTACACGAGGAAGTGCAGAACATGCCTAAACGAAACAAACAATCAGAATAAACTACGGTAGCAATTTGCTACAAACTTTGGGGCCCAGTGTCGAAATTCTAAAAAAACGTGTTTAAAAATCAAACGTCTGATACACAGATAAATAAGATGGCGACTATTCCTGAAGGAATTCAGCTACAGGAAGATTAACACAAGGCTAAAAATGTAAAAAATACAGAACCCGTATGGGCCGGCGTCCCGCTCGGATCACAAGGAGGTCCGTCCACTGCAGGTTCCACCATCGCTTCGCAACTGGCTGCGTGAATGGTTCAGAGTGCCTGTGCAGATGCAGGTTTGGGCTAAGTTTGGGCCGCCCCAGCTTTCACACACACCCGGAACTCCAGTGCCATGACAGATATAAATACATACAAGACTAACGAACATCGGCGGCCCCTGGAAACGCTGCTACATCCTACTAATGACCAGCTTAACCTCCTAACCATGAGAGCCAGAACCATCTGTAACACGCCTCTATATCGCCAGTCACGTGTTCACGCATCATCAAGGAAGCTCAGTTGGTGCAAAACCCACCGGGGGGCTAATGACAGCCAGCTGCGGCGTGAACCTGCGCCGTGAAACAGACAGCTTGATGATCCGACCCGAACGGAGCCCTTACAGCTTCTTCAACTATTGGTTACCAATATATTAGCATCTGTCCTATGGGACCAAGTCACGCTTCTTAAGGATCAGCAATTTAACAAACAGCTAGAATGTAACACAACCTAGTTATCAATGTTTAACACTTAATCTAATGACGCTCCAGAGTTCGAGTGACGCCTCTTCTTCTCATCTCCGAAAAAGAGTGTCCGTCAAGCAGCCTACGTTTCATTTTCCAACAACAACACCAAAAAAACAAACAAATAAACAAAAAAACAAACAAACAATCAAACATTCTCCAGCCATGTTACATGGTCTAAAGTCGAACGGGCCTTCGGCGCCTCTACGGTCCTACAGATCATTTTTGGTCTCGTGGGTCTCTTCGTCCTCCTCGTTGTGAGTTTGACTTTTTGAGTGGCCGGTGTGATACGATCTCTCGGCTTCCATAGCGTTAATGGACAAGTCCAGCCCTGCGTCCGACACGGGCACCAAGCCCACTGTCAGATGAGCCGTGGTTCCGACTGGGGGGGCGGGGCTTGTGGCTGTTCTGCTGCTGTTAAAAGTCCTGAATGGGAAACAAACAAATAATGGAGGTTAGTGGACGTGATGCCGACTGTGTGTAACAGCTTCCTCCACAGCAACCACTGCGCTGGGACATGGTCAGTGGGAGGGGTCACACACCAAAACACACTTTCCACTCAGGAACAGGGACAGAACCCCGGCTGTGGCACTGCTGTTGAAGAAGTCAGCCTGTTTCCTTCATCTCTGATGACAAATTGTTATGATTTAATACAGTGGATATAATACATATCGTTCCTTTAACTCCGTCCATCCTGCCACTACAGGATCATTCCATAACAACAACAACACCCACAGATCTACACCTGTATTCAACAGTGACCTCTCACCATGACGCCCATCGTCAGGGACTCCCTCCCTGTTATCATAGCACGTCCTATTAAACCGACAGGCTTGTATTTGCGGTAGTCCAGAGGAAAGCAGAAGGTCCTCTGTTGTGTTAATGTTTCAGAACCACCCGTCATGTCGCTCCATACAGTCTACATATGGACAGTGAGTCGTTCTGCAGTGCTGTTGTTTTTGTAAATATGCTGATGTCACCAAAATCAACACATCAGCAAAGCGTCGGCGTCCAAAGACAAACTAGTATCTCAAAAATGGCAGCTTTACAGGAGAGGCCAAAAACCGGATTCAATTCTAATGTAAGTCAGTGGAACCAGACTTGTTTCTGGGCAGTTTTGGGCCATTTCTGTCGGTCCATTCATCATGAAATGGGTCAAATAATGCATAAAAGTCAAAATCAACAAAAATGGAGCTACATGTTTTTAATTGGACAGTGACGATATATTAGCAGTTTGGCCCTGCCCTTTCACACTGAGGCCACGCCCCTTACTTTTCATGTTACCACAATATCCAGGCAGGGACATCACTGCTTTAGTGAAGGTGATGAAGTGAGCTCAGGTTACTCATTATTCCGGTTTTTGTTCTGTCCTATTAAACGTCTCGGAGGCGGATCTGGGGTGAACTCCAGTTTGTGGACGGCGGTACAACCGAGTGAAGATACAGCAGTGATACACACAAACAGCACCGAGCTTCAGGTGACGTGGAACTGTAGCTTCATGAGGACTTCTAAAAGTCCAGCTGTTAACAGGTTAAACATCAGCGTTTACTGATAACAGACCTGATTTAACTGGGTTATTAATATTAAGTATATTCCCTTTATAACTGATATATTCCGTTCTCATGACACTTAGCGGGAGAGCAGAACCCCACCAGGCTAACGCTCCAGTAACACGCGGTGGTTAAAATACAGACGTGGTTCTCTCTGTATCTGACTCGGTTACACACAGCTAAACGGTGGAAATGACTTTACTGTACATTACTGTACATACTTGAAGCTACAAACTTCAGCAGACTAGTATTCAATCGTTCCATCAATCAGGATTATAGATACGGATATTAATTTCCACAGTTTTGGCCATGAATCACTGGAAGCAGCTGGAGGTGTAAAAGAGAGAAATGGAGATACAGGGTTTTGTTCCGACTCCAGTGTTAAACAAAGCCTGCAGGAGGAGCGACTTACATGCCGTGACGGAGAACGTGGCGCTCCCACTCAGAGCTGAGGGAGAAGGCCCGACCACAGAACTCACAGGGAAAACGCTTTTCACTACCCGACAGCAGCCCACTGCCGCCACTACCGCTGCTGCTGCTCGGGGAGACCACCACCGGGACACCTGGGGTCAGACGGAGATCTGGTGGGCAGAGAGACAGAAGAAATCACATCAGGATGAGTAAGCAAGCCTGAACAGCTTTACAGCGGAACAGCGAGTCCAGCAGGAACGAAAAGTTATTCCTTATACTCGTATTAAATAGGAATACCACTGGGATAGGGTTACCACGGAAACCAAAACCTGATCCTCAGGCATCTGCATGTACCAGGTGTATGCTAACTCTGAGCTAACTACCTGACACGTGCCTTTAAATCCTGATATTTATACTTTAATTTACATTTAATTTACAACATCACAAAATGAGTCTGAAGGAATAACAGTGTAGAGTCCGTACGGTGCTGCAGAGATCTCTACTGGAGTTAGCATGCTAACCAGCTAGCCCGGCTCGTCCTGTCTGTAATACCACTCTGTACCTGAAGAGGTGATGGTGAGTCTCTGAAGCTGTGGGAGCGGAATCAGTCCAACATGAGAGGATGAAGAAGTAGCGCAGCTGTGCATTCCCTTGTTCTTAAGACAGGGCTGGTGATATGCTGCCCCCTGCTGTTTGGGGTATAAACAGGTTGCACTGAATCTACAAATCGCTCCTGTGAACTCATATTCCCATTCCTGAACTGGGTGTGGCAATATCCTGCTGAAAGAGGCTGCCATCGGGGAATACCACTGCCGTGTAGGGGCGTACCTGGTCTGCAACAAAGTTTAGGTAGGTGGCACAGTGACGTCCACATGAAAGCCCAGACCGTTATTCTCTCCACCGGCTCCTTCTCACAGTGCATCCTGGTGCCACCACTCCACACACTGTTCAGCGGTAAGAGCTGAAGGTGTTGCCCTGCGCCCCGAATTCACAAGATCTCAATCTGATTAAACACCTGTGTGCTTCTGGACATGCTGGAAGTCCGGCTCCACCTCTGCTGCTGACGAAAGGTCTTGTGGAGTCCACACCTTGGTGGGTTGGAGCTGTTTGGCAGCACAGTATTTACCATATAGGACACTCTGTGGTTCTACAGTTCCAGACTGTAGTCCATCAGTTTGTCTGTATACTGTAGTACCCTGTTCACTGACGTGGTGGTGGTGTGTTAGTGTGTGTTGGGTCAGTGTCAGTATGTATGTACGTTCTCTCTTGTACTGTCACATTAAATTCAGACTCCAATCCCTTTTCAGACTCGGACAGCAGGTCTTTCCACAACCCCTTCTCTTTATGTCTGAACACACTGGGTCGGATGTTTTCAGTTTGGACCACAGGTTCTTCAGAATTTAGGCATATTATGGCGTATAACAGTCCAATCGGAGATGATTCCGCGTTCTGAGCGCAGTGGTGTTTGATTTAGGGTTAGGGTAGTTTGGGATGTGAACAGAGTGATTGAGAGCGGGTTTGCTGCAAAATGGTTTAGATGTTCTTTACAGTGGTGGTGATGGGAACCAGGGTTCTCCATGTCTAGAACACACATACAGACATTTTATTGACTATCTAACCCACCAGTGAACCTACACGTGAAATCTTCTCCACACTATCATAAACAGCGTCTCAGACATCAGGCAGCGTATTCAGAACCACCTCATGTAGGAACTTTCTGTGAGGGAGCTTTTAGAGGGGGACGTCTGGTTCGGAGAGCTCCTCTAGGAGGCAGCGTTTAATGATGCGGGAGTGTTGTGAATAATGAATCAGTGGAATCCTCTGTAACGCAGGAGCTACGCTTGCTCTGTCTAATAATCCATATACTCTCTTATTCTGAGATTATGAATCAGTCCAACACTCCACTAAACGCTGCTGGTGGTCCATTCAAACCAGAGGTACTTCCCCTCTATCAGGCCTGTGGATTCATGCTAACTGCTAACCGCTAACTCCTTACCTGCACAAAGTGTGTCTGCTCACTGAATATACAGGACCGGGTCAGTCGTGCCCTTTTACCTGCTGGCTCTGGTTGTTTCAACTCTTCCTCTTGCTTCTTATCCTCCTGTGTCTCTGCACCTCCCTCCACCACCATCTCCTCCTCCTCCTCTTCCTCCTCCTCCTCCTCTTCAACAGTCACTGTTTCCTCTTCCTCCTCCCTGACGGTCACTGGTTCTTCCTCATCTACAACAGCCATTGCCTCCTCTTCCTCCTCCTCAACTGCCACTTGCTCCACCACCTCCTCCTCCTCATCCTCCTCCTCTTCCTCCTCCTCAGCAACCGCCATTTCCTCCATCTCCTCTCCTTCCTCCTCAGCGCTGCTCATGCTGTTCATCTTCTCCTGCAGAGCCTCCAGCTGATCCAGGTTCACCCGCCCCATCAGCTCAAAGTTGCGGATCACCTAGAAGCAGGAGCGGAATGAGGTTTAGGATTAATCCTGAGTTACATCAGAGAATCAGTTTACAGACCTGCAGTTACATACTGGACATAATTCATACTGGATACTGAATAATTCATAGTAGATGCTGAATAATTCATAGTGGATGCTGAATAATTCATAGTAGATGCTGAATAATTCACAGTGGATGCTGAATAATTCATAGTGGATACTGAATAATTCATAGTAGATGTTGAATAATTCATAGTGGATGCTGAATAATTCATAGTGGATGCTGAATAATTCATAGTGGATGCTGAATAATTCATAGTAGATGCTGAATAATTCATAGTGGATGCTGAATAATTCATAGTGGATACTGAATAATTCATAGTGGGTACTGAATAATTCATAGTAGATGCTGAATAATTCATAGTGGATGCTGAATAATTCATAGTGGATGCTGAATAATTCATAGTGGATGCTGAATAATTCATAGTAGATGCTGAATAATTCATAGTGGATACTGAATAATTCATAGTGGATGCTGAATAATTCATAGTGGTTACTGAATAATTCATACTGGATACTGAATAATTCATAGTGGATGCTGTGGAGTGTGTTTAAAGTGTGAGGTCTGACCTTGTGCTCGTCCCGTAAGTGGTTCTCCAGCTGCTGCCGGTGTTTGGTGTCGTAGTAGCAGAGCTGGCACTGGTACGGCTTCAGCTCCTCGTGTTTGTGGATGTGCTGCTGCAGGCTCTCATCACTCGAACACGTGAACGTGCACTTGTGGCAGCGGAACACCAAACCCTCCAGGTGACGAGACAGCTTTGAGCGAGAGACCTCCAGGGGCACCACTCGCTCCTCTGTAGGGAGTGCGAGACAGAGACAGTGTAGAGTGAATAGCGGTACGACGCTGTCTCTTAATATACAGGCAAAATACTCATCAACATTCATACTCAGAAGACACGTGTAGGTTCACCGGTGGTTTAGATAGTCAATAAAACGTCTATATGTGTGTTCTAGATATGGTTCTGCGCTTCCTCCTTGTCTACTGAGAAAGACTAAGGTGGTGGATTGAGAGATTTGGATCTGCACTTTCTGCTCTCCCCTTTTTACTGAGCCATAAATCAGAAAAACAAACATATAGAATAAATACCTTACAGGTGTACAGCATGTGCTTGTTACCATGATAACTACGACAGTCTGTACGTTTCTGATGAGCTGAAACTGGAAGTACTGTTCAGTGAACTGTGTTTACAGTGCAGGCATGTAGTACCTCGGTGCAGGATGACGTGGTCAATCATGTGGTTCTTGTATTTGGTGTGGTAGAGGCAGAAGGGACAGCGCAGGTCTTTCAGACCCTCCTCAGGTGCGCTGGCATGTCCGCCTTCCACGTGCATCGTGAAGGTAGACCTGCACAAGACACGCAGGAGGAAACGTGTCACAGAGTGAATGTAAAGCGTGCACTGAGGCTAATGTGGCTAATGTAGCTAACAAGTACTGGAAGCTTATACCCCACCAGTTAGCATAATGAACCTGTAACTGACTGCACCCTCACATCCTCACAACCTCCTGACACCATACGACACTGCTAGCTAACATGCCAAGATGCTAAGCTCGCGTTAGCTATATTAGCTTCATGCCTCCAGGGCTACAACTGATGAAGTAAGCTTCAGACACCGGGTGAGCTAACGTACACTGTCCAGGCTGTGGCCGTGTTGTTCTTTATGGATGTGAAAGCTGGACAATGAACAAGCAAGACAGGAAAATACAGAAGCCTTCAGACGCTGGTGGTGGTGAAGACGTCTGCAGACTTTGAATGGCAAAGATAACAAACAGATCCTCAACTACACAGATCACCAAACTGAAGAATCCACTTCGGGTTCTGGAATCTTGAAAAGAAAAGAACCAGTCCAGTGGAGGAACGGAAGAGTGGAAGGTAAAAGAGGAGAAGGAGAACCAGCACCTAGACGAGAGGAACCAGACCTTCAGAAGCCTGAGACTCAAACTGGAAACAGAGCCGTCTGGAGGAACACCTTCCAAAGAACAGCAGATACACGCGTTATCAGAGCCCTTAAAATGGTATCGCAGCCACCACAACATTCCCATATCCTCCAGGCCCCACTTCAGTCCGTCAGACACCGGACAACCGCTGAACCGTCCAAATCATTCAGAAAACAGTTTAGTGATCTAGCTGTGCAGACGGCATCATCGTCCAGATCCCACCACACGGCGTATGAATGGAGAGACACTTCAGAGGAAACATAAGCTGAATGGTGAAGAGCTGTGGAGTAACGGACTCCCTCCACGGACTCGCTCCACAGCCAAACCAGCAGGGTTAAATTAACACCTCCCGTCTCACTGCAGAGCGGACAGGCCTCTCGCGTGCACTGGAGGTGCTAATTCACCAGTCTTAATTCCACCTGTGGACAGAATGAGCACATTTGGAAGCAGCATGCCGTGTGCTCCCACCAAACCTCCTTCTGAACCTCTGGAACGGGATCTCCACGTTCTAATGATGCAGCACCGTTCACGTTTATTTACACAGGTCACAGGGACTTTCCTAAACCACCATCTCACATTTCTCCTGTTATCTGATGATTATTATCATTAACAATTATATATATATATGTGTGTGTGTGTGTGTGTGTGTGTGTATGTGTGTGTGTGTATTATATGGATGATGTTCAGTTTTAAGTCTGGATAGTACCTATTAATACTCCCTGTGGTGCAGAGGTGGTGGTGGTTCCAAGTGTGCGGTTCTAATGAGATTTTATTATAAGGACTTTCATCTGACTAACCTGAGAAAAGGACCGCACACTCCTCTGACTTCTGCTCCGCCCCCTAGAAATATATAAGCTAACTCTGCTAACTGAAATCGCTAAGCCCAACAAACTCTTAGTCAACTTCTGCTCAGAGCCGGAGACACACAGCAGAGACCGAATATGGTTTTTGAGTAGCTCCATTAAAATGTAGCGTATTCTGCAGACTGAGGGGCGAGGAGAAATCAGTACCGCAGTCAGAATTCTGTTAGACTACAGCTCTTCAATTTCAGGTTCATTTTCAGTTCTTTGAAAAATATTCGGATGTATGTGCATGTATTCATCAATCAATCAATCAATCAATCAATCAAGCAAGCCACATTTCTGCCTCTGTTAATACCAGGTTGAGAAACACAATCGTTTTAGCAGAAACACATAAACACTGTTGTTTTATCAGTCAGGCTCAGACTGCAGACCGAGCGGCTCACCTGTAGCAGGTGAAGAAGGAGCAGTCCTTGCACTTGAAGAGCTTCTTGCCGCCGTGCCTGTCGCGGTAGTGCCTCCGCAGGCTCTGCATGTAGCCAGAGCTGAACTCGCAGAACTCGCAGGTGAGGATAGTGTCGGGTCGCAGGAGGACGGAGCCTGGGGATTCCAGGGCCAGTGTAGGGGCGGGGCCAGGGGGGCTACAGGATACTGTAGGGGGCTGGCTTCGAGAGGCCAGCTGGTAGTGAGTCAACTGCTGCTGAACATCTGGAGGTTCCAGATATCCCATCGGCTCTGTGTGTGTGTGAGAGAGACAGAGAGAGAGAGTGAGTGAATCACAGGAGTGGAGAAAATGAACTAAATCAGATCCAGTTCTGCTAATTCACTGGAAGTCAGTGACGCTATAAAGTTTGTGAGAAGCCACAAGTGTGCAAACACACCAAAACCACAAACCTCAAACCTCAACACCCCCACCACCAACACCTCCACACTAACACTGGGTGATATCACCAAAAGACTAGACATATTTTTCACATTATTCTGTATTAATAACCAGCAGTTTTAAATCCCAGAGGAATCAGAATGAATCCTCATCCTATGGTAGAATACAGAACAGCACACATACAATCCCCCAGATCATTTCTACAGCGCCCCCGAGTGTTCCTGTGGAGCTGTGATCTATAATGTGTAAACTGCTTTAAGTACATTCATAACGTCAGGATCAGTGAACCAGCGGAGCAAGTGTGTCTGACACTAGAGGGCGCTCCTGAGTAGGAACTGACTCCTTTGAAGTGTTGGGGTTGTGTTTAATCAAATCACACATTTTAACAGCATCAAATAATCCAGCTCCGCGTAACATTCCAACAGTCCCTCATACAGGTTCACGACATCACTGAGTGCAAACTGCTCACCAACCAATCAGTACTTAGTAGCAATTATGCTAACCACTCAGTACTTAACAGCAAAAATACTAACCAATCAGTACTTAGTAGCATGAATCCCAACCAGTCAGCACTCGTGCTAACATTCAGCGCTCAGCAGCCGTACGCTAATCAGTCAGTACTTAGTAGCGCTAATGCTAACCAGTAAACCGGTGACTCAGTAAGAGTAGGATCTCTCTGTTTTCTGATGTGAATCAGGGAGTTTTAACTGCTGTAATTACGTCCTATTTATTCCTATCCTACATTTTCAAAGCATCCAGTAGGGGGCGACATGACCACTGTCCTTTCCTCAATACATATACTGCATATCTCAAATAGCACGTTATTACTGCTAGTCTTGATTCTCGGCCCCAACCCCAGACCCAGACCCCATGACCTTCACGATACCCTTCTGAGAGACGCCCAGCACATCTCTGGTGCCATCTGTCAGCAAAGCACCGGAGAACCCAATACCTGGGTCCCGATATATCATGATATTTGAGCACAGTTCTGTACAGTACCATATTAACATGATATGTGGGAGCGAGAACCACTGGAGGCCCGATGACAGAGTATCAGAATGCTTGAGCCGATTTATGATATCACAAACCGGTGTAAAATAATTTGATACATTTAAATATCACAATATCAAGTTTAGATATTCACCGCTTCTCAAAAACACAGTACTGATTAATAATCAATAGTCCTATGTAAAGATTGACCACGAGAGAGCAAGTAGTGTGTACTGAACTGTAAGCCCGTGTGTCGTGATGTGGATCATACTGCCAGGTTCCTACCAACACCTGGTCTTATTCACCATCTATAACCCCTATAAACTGCTCGACTTTAACCATGGCTGAACGTCAGGACACCTGAACCTGAAATATTCAAGCTGATATCTGAGCCGTGGTAGATTTGGATTCCTGAACCATGATGTAACTTTAGTTACTATATGATGATATCACCATACCTGATCCACACAGTTATAATATCATGGTAAAATATTATTATGACTCTGATTATGATCACTCTTTCACGTCTCAGTTTCTGTCCTTCAGTGTCGATGATTATATCCATCATTTGAAAGTGGCGGTTGATGTTTACAGTGTGTGTAAATGATGAATGGGCTGACTCGAAGCGACTTGGAAAGACGTCTGGTTCCATTTACATTAAAAGTACAGCAGGTTTTTTCCCTCGCACGTAAAGTTCTGATTTTCATCATCACTGTGGTTTTGTTCAGATAGCAGTGATAGGTGTTAACATGTGAGCTGCAACGTGATATCATATCGAAACCGAAACTACCATATTAGTCACGATACAGTATCACAATACCAGAGCCATGATATCACCACACAACGTAAACGACGATTCAATATCATAACTCTCCAGCCAAACTGCAGTATTATCACCACTAAGGCATAAGGCACAATACAACACACCGTCATCACGATACAACACACCGTCATCACCATCATCACGATACAATACACCATCATCACGATACAGTACACCGTCATCACGATACAATACACCGTTATCACGAAACAGTACACCGTCATCACGATACAATACACCGTCATCACAATACAATACACCGTCATCACGATACAATACACCGTCATCACCGCCATCACGATACAATACACCGTCATCACGATACAGTACACCGTCATCACGATACAATACACCATCATCACCATCATCACGATACAGTACACCATCATCACGGTACCTAAACCACGCTATTCTATGTGGTATTGGAGCCATGCGAGTTTCTGATCTCTGAGCCACAATACAATATAATGATACCGATATTATCATCATACTTGAATTACAATTTGATATCCCAATATTACAGCAACAATGCGATTCCACTGCGGCTGTCTCGTTTAATATCGGTATGTTGTGATTCAGTACTGTTAACTTTTAATATTCCTCCATAAGTAACAACAATAAACAACATTAAACCCCACAAACAGGAGCCTCTCCCAGACGGAGCCGGTATCTGAAGCACCACCTTGTGGTTGAACACGAGAATGATGATACTGTACATGGTAAATACTAATAATTACATAATAAACCATATTTACTGAAACTGCCTAGCTACATGCCCGGTGTCAGTTAGGAGTTAGGCTCCTCCAGATGTAGCTGATCAGCAGAGACACGTTTGGTTTCTGAAGTTTGCTTCGTTAGGTTTAACACTGCCTCGATAGAGAGAGGGTGGCGGACAACGTCGGCCCACTAACAGCACAGCTGGCAGCCCACCGCTCAGAGGGTCCTGGGCGACCCCAGTGGTTAAAGCAGACTATCAGACAAAATACAACTTCCCTTGTGTTCCGCTCACCGTCCGACGTACTTAGTCTCACTTCAGCACTTACTCACTAAATACTCGGCCCTTTCGTTCTCTCAGTACCTTGTAATAAAAGTCTCTGTGCGTTTAAAATCTGTCAGAGAAAATCACAAACTAGTAGACCCTGTATAACCTGGGGGGTCTGAAAGTGGACCAGCAGTCAGCTGGGTGCTGACCGTATCAAGCCAGCGAATTGGTAAATGCTGCTATCTGGTCGGAGCTAAGGCAAATGTAGCCATGGTGCTAACTGCATCCCTAAATCACCACACGTTCACTTCAACTTCAGTGTGTGGAACGGACGTACTTGTGTGGTTTCTGACACTGTGTGACACGGACTGCTTCCGAAATCACCCACTTCCACACTACACGTAGGAATGGCTCTAGTGTCCGAGTACACGGTACTCATTCAGCAGGATGCAGCAGCTCCCCCGATGACCTACTGAACTAGGAGACATCCTGAAGTCTGAGACCGCAGCACACTGAGCTATCCCATGACAGCGGGAAGTGGGGATTCAGCTGTGTACTAGTGTAAGGGAATTAAAACCAAGAAATACAAATATACATATTAAGATCATGTAGATCTAACAACGTTATGAGCCGCTTTTGTGAAAAACGTTAAGCCAATTCTGTCCGTTTCCTAAAGCGTTATTAACGTAACTTGTGAGTATTTAAAGCTAGCATGAAACAGTAGGCTAAGGTAATATAGCTAGCTGGTTAGCCAGCCAAGCTACCGGTTGTACCGTTATTAAAGTTTTTATCGTATGCTAATGGAGCTTTTAATAAATCAAGCAAGACTTTTTATAATGGACAGAATTCAGAAGCAGATATATGCTAACATGTGGATAGTAGAATGGGTGGACACAGAATGAGCCGCCAGCTTTGTCATTAGTAGGCCAGCAGCAGGCTGCTATCCTCCCGCTTTGTTGGTACGATGTTAGTTGGTGAGGTACAAGCCTCCGATACCTGTTAGCATCATTAGCATTGTAGCTCCAAAGAAGCAAATATGTGATAATGATCGAGGTATCCATTTAGCACCTAGCTGGAGAGGCACAGTTGGTGGGGCCTCATACTGGTGAAAGCAAACCCAACATGTCCTGGCTGATAGAGTACAGGTACAAGGTAAACAGATACATCTGATTCATGTAAAACTGTTTTTAACCGGCAGCCAGAAAACATTCACAGCTTCCATTAGAGCTAGTGGACTGGCCTGGCCGGCCCGGCACTGCTGCTGCTGCTCTGGAAAATGCAAGCGGTGCATTCCAGAGCAGAACTTGTTTCGAATGTGCCCGAGGGGAAGCCCCGCTGTGCCAGCAGCAGAGAGAGCCCTGCAGCTGCCAGGAACATTCTAGAAAGCAGCAGACAGAAGAACACGCATCCAACTTTCAACCCTGCAGGGACCGACAGCGCAGCCGGGGACAGAGTCTGGGATAAATGACCAAGCTGTTACTCTACTCCAGCCGAGAGGCCTACATTTCACTGAGCTGCTCCTAGAAGGACCAGTGGACAACAAAAACACCTTCTAGTGCTGTTCGGTAGTTTGGGTAGTTATTATATGGATTATTTCAAACTTGTAACTCAAGGAGCATCTGTGTGCCAGGTAGAGACTGCAAACTTTCAATCCTGTAGAGTATTTAAATGAACAACAGAAGCCGTATCGCCCCCTACGCTTCCTGTAGTGTATTACAGTCTGTCTGAACGACCGTGTGGGTCATATCGCCCCCTACACTTCCTGTAGTGCATTACAGTCTGTCAGAATGACCGTGCGGGTCGTATCGCCCCCTACACTTCCTGTAGCGTATTACAGTCTGTCTGAACGACTGTGTGGGTCATATCGCCCCCTACACTTCCTGCAGTGTATTACAGAGTGGCTCATCTAAGGGGCCAAAGAAAGTACATACCGTTGGTGTCCGGATTAAGTGCTGCGTGTTGGGGGTCTGTGTGGGGGCTGGCGTTGGGGCGTGTGGTGCGGAGAGCCGCCCCAGCGCGCAGCCTAGGCAAGGTGAGGGTCTCTCCGTGCTCCCGCAGCGAATGCTCCTTCAGCTGGCTTATCGTCATGGTGGAGAAGGAGCATGAGATGCACTTGTAGGTGTTCTCACCTAAGGAGACAGCACAGCAGGAGGGGCTTAGACGCTCTACATGTATAAACATTAGAAATCAAAAACTCAAAATCATAAACTCAAAATCATAAACTCAAAATCATGAACTCAAAATCATGAACTCAAAATGCCTCACAGACCACCTCCACCCCCAACACTGCCTCCTGCATCTCTTTCGTAGTGGGTGCATTATTCTAGCCTCCTCCACCGTCGCCATGTTTGTTGTTGTCAGAAAGCTTTGACTCCGGACTGCCCCCTAGTGGACGTACTGTCTAATAACATCCACCCCGATATAAAGGACGCATGGAAGCGTGTAAGGGAAGCGTACATCAGCCTTCAGCGCGACACCGTTCTGGTGTACAGCGGTGGAACACATCAGTTACCCCTGACCTCAGCAGATATACGGCCTGTCAGCTTCGGTAATGCGGTGAATGCAGTAGACCCTGGTTACCGCGGTGCTCTGGGAGGTTGTGCAGACGCTGGTGTGTTTTCATACTATGCCAGTTTACCTAAGCTAAGCTGCTGTAGGCTATGTGGGCAGCGCTAAGCTGATGTAGACTGAAGGGTCGGGCTGAATCGCTGATTGTGAAATTCAGTTTTCCCATCGAATTCACCTGTAAACACAGACGGTACCTGACCTTCACATCAGCGTTAGCACGACAGGAGCCCGCACAGCTTCAATAACACGGCTCTGAGTGAAGCGTGGAGGGTTATATACACTGTGTAAACCATGTAACAAGCTGGATATGATGTTTTGATGATGACAAAGACGACACACGCGGTTCTACAGCGGTTCTGAATATTATCTGAGCTGCTGAGTATCGATCTGACTCATCTCTTATTTTTCAGCTGTGACAGGAAACGCCATTCATTCAGCGTCTGTCCATCGATTGCTGCAGCTCCTCAGTTAGACTGGTCTCCTCTAGATGCAGCAGGATGCTGAAACTTAAAACAGTGGAACTCGGCCTGCACACATAAGAGTGGGTTTTGTCCGTGGGGGTCTCGTCTTCAGCTGATTAACACAGTGCAGTTAACCCGTACGTGAATCAGTAAAGATGTTACATGACGTTGCAGTTCCTGTGATTCTGCTGAAGGTCCACTTAAGCCCACGAGGATTCTGAGCAGCATTAATGGCATTTTTGGCAGGAACCATAAATACGAAATACAGTTTACCACCAGACGCCCCGCAGAACGCAGTACAGCACAGTACTGACAGGTCCAACAGGCGCCTTTCAAACCAGGAGGAGTCAGAAGCGTGATTACGTAGTTCTACAGTTATGATGTGTATTTCTGTATTGATTACTAATTAAACATGATCTAATCATTTATTTACATTTACATTACATTTATGGCATTTAGCTGACGCTCTTATCCAGAGCGACTTACA
>CM067487.1:295281-319102 GCA_034552555.1 Semaprochilodus insignis | reverse complement strand
GAGAGAGAGAGAGAGAGAGAGAGAAGGAGGGAGAGAGAGAGAGAGAGAGAGAGAGAGAGAGAGAGTAAAACACACAAAAGCCAATTGAAATGGTCCAGTGGCTGCTTTCTTGACATGATGCATTGGCTCCTGGGGAATGGCTGTGCTGCTCTTCCTCATACAAACCGGCCTGCGGTGCTGCGCTCACTTAACGGAGCGCCGGCTCCTCTTTCTAAAGGATCTCAGGAGCGCGTTCGGATCAAGGCTGTTTTTGAAAGCTTTTTTTCTCCCCCAAAGTTATGTAACTTTTTAATTGGCCGAGCAAACCCGCCATTAATTTTACATCACGCACTTCGTGACTGTACGCGGAGTAGGGTTTTTATGGATCATCTAATTGGTTCTTCTTGTGCCGCAAGACTAGGCTAATTGATTTGCATTAACACTGAACGGGTTGATCTGATTAACGCGGTTTTGCTGAATGGTTAATTATTGTGGATCATTACCCTCCTCCGACAACTTCCACCATCATTTGTTGGCTGTTTCTGGGGCTTCTTTTCATGCAGACACGTTTATACACCTGGGAGATGGTCCTACGGCACACGGGGTGCGCTTCAAAACGGGCTAATCTCATTGAAGTTCTTTGAGGCAGTGGACAGAAAGGAATGGCTGGTCGTTCTGGGGGTCGGCCTTAAGGCCTGTGCACTCTGGACACATCACGATTCAGAAGCTGTTGTTAACGGAGGTATACACACTGGCACAGCACACTGGTGCACGCTGGCGCTCAGCGACGTTCAGCAGCGTTCAGTTTCTCAGCACCACACTGTGTTTTACTGTTACTACACTGAATTAAAGCCGTGCTGGGACACGGAAAGACAGAGCCGATCACTGCGGTTTCAGCCAGTCTGTTAGGTAAACAGACAAAATGCTAACCGTCTGTTAGCTCAGCTAACGTAACTAGCGTTAAACTCCAAAGGAATTTTTGTCACCTCACACACAGACAGGTGTGACGTTTTCACTCACACTAAATCTGAAATGTGAAACTGAAATAAACATCTTCACCGTCAGAAACCAGATCATACCTCTCAGTGCTCCAGCAGGCTGCACAACCCGGCACGTTCTACTTCAGACAGAGGTTGGTCATCCAGTATAACCCAGTTGAGCGACTTCTGTAATCCCTGTTGGTTGTCTGCTGGAAGTTTCTGGAATTTCTGGACAGCGTGAGGGAGAGACCGCGCGGCCTGGTGGTGTCCTCCTGTCTGTTGGCACACGTGGCCTGACGTTCACACAGGGAAAGGCAGCGGGGTTATTTAGTCAGCTCAGCTAACGGTACTATCTCAGGCGTTTCCAGCTCGGGTCTTTCAGCTGGTAAACGGTCCGTCTGTGGAGGCGTAGTGAACCGATACCGAGGGTGGTACTTCCCCACGTGGTGCCAAATGGTTAATTTCATAAAATGAACCTGAACTTGTCGTTGATCGGCTCCCTGCTCCATGATATAACCGCACTCGGCTATGCGACGTGGTGTGTGGTGGCCTGTACTCGTTTGTTAGGTTGTGCTTCCCCCCAGCACACTGACACAGTAGCGGTCTGGCTTTTCGGTGTTTCCAGACTAAACGACCTACAGACAAACAACGTGTAAGTCAAACCAGCAGCCAGTGATACTTACTCAGTTGCCGTGGGTTCATGGCAAGGCGTGGAACGGAATCTGGACCGGTAGCGGGTCTCATGTTATGTGATGTTGTGAAGGGTTCATTATCTGGATCATTAAGTGGACCGGCCCTCTCCGTATGATACCCGATGAATGAATGACATCAGTATCCAACACGATGCTGTCACTGCATTGGATCGGGCCCATCTCTCTAATGGTGCAGCTTGTACCGACGCCTGAATCTAACGACCTCACCGTGTAACGGTGAACAGTTCATAACTAACCAAACGTCTGTCTGTGGCTGTTTGGTCCAGTGAGCGCCACATAAAAGCTGAACGATGATGATGTTAGTTCTGTTTGAGGGGTGGAGCGGGCTAGGAGTGTTGGACAGAGAGCTGTCAGTCAAGCTGCTCGTTAACCACGCCCATGCAGTTCTCAGACAGGTCTGATCAGCGGTTTTAAGCCGGGCTTATTATATTAACGTCTTTCGTTTTTCATTCAGGCTTTATTGGACGTTTAATACAACACTAATATTAATATCGTACAAATATTGAATAATGTGCTCTCACTGTTCTCACTGGAACTTTGAGGCCTCAGGCGAGTCTCATTACTGATACTGAAACTTGCGTTCAGATGATCTGCTGTTCGGAGGCGTTTTTCACTGTTAGTCAAGGAGGACAGTCAGATGTCCTTTACAGTACAGTGTCACATTGGCTGTTGAAATGTTTATCCCATCCCATAATAACCCTGCATCTGAAATTTCATTTGAAAATACGTATGTGATAATCACACAGAATCGTCTGAGATGATCAGTATCTGAGGAGCCCGTGAAGCTGTTCACCTTCTCCTCCGCTCTGTAGGTGTTTTGTCTGAGTGCTGTCTTGTTGTGCATGACTGTAGAGGAAGTCTTCACCCCCCCCACACACACCCCCGGGATCCAGAGATAGGAAGTGGCAGTCTGCTTTCTGTTGCCACCTCAGACCACAGAGCAGATTTGATAGGAGACAGACACTCTTTCTGTCTCTGCACTCGTCTTTAGTTTCACCAAAACTCACTTTAGAGCTCTTCCTCACCTGGTAACATCGTGTGTGCGGGTGACAGGGTGAGGTGGGCACAGGTTAAAAGGGAGGTCCACCCAGTAGACTAAATGCCAGTGTAGTGAGGTCGTTATTAATCCAGCACAGTTGATCCAGAGTGGTTTGGTATGAGATGCTGTGTTCCCAGTGGTGGTGAAGGTAACCAGACGTCTCCCTCTAAAAGCTCCCTCACAGAAAGCTCCTACATGAGCTGGTTCTGAACACGCTGCCGGATGATGTTTTGTGGTTGTTTTGGGCTTTTTGGCCTAACAGAACCGTTCTTCATACGGTGGAGACACAGGCAGGGCACTGCGAGCCACAGTAGTCCCTTATTAATTCAGATCTACACTCTTTATACGTTTGAAAACTCGAATTTTCTTTGATCTGCGTTTTTATCTGCATGTCCACACGAGCAGCGTCTCCGTCCACTGAATACTTCCGTGCTCCGGTCATTTTGGGAACTCTGTTCCCCGTATTTGCAGAGCTTGTTTGCAGAGACTGACAAAGAGGTGGTTAAAAATAGACTATATCTGATACTTAAAGACATTTTCACGATCATCAGTATTGATATTTTCAGAAATCTCATTAATTAAGTAAACGGTGAACACAGAGATTTTTAAGTCCAGTTAAATAATTTTACTCTCTGTGTAACGAACCATGTAGTTGGTCAGTGATCTACAAGTGCTGACCATATACCCCATGTGTTCGTGTTGTTCATTTATCGTGGTAGCGACTCCATGTTGTCGTATTGTGCACCTCTGTGCCGACATCCCGCACGTCTGTCGCTGTTCACATCTCCAGTACAGAGAGCTCTGATACGTGGCGGACGGCTGGGTGGTTTCTGTGTGCACAGCAGTTTAGGGCTGATATGTTTAGCAGTGATAGTGTTGAACGCAGGACGGAGGCGTCGGGACATCGTGCGCTCAGGTGGAGTGTCACCTTGACTGCAAACGTCTATATGAGATAGCTGAATGATTCTGAAGATGTGTCTTGATCATTACCAGTCCAGCTCGGTAACCATTTACCCCATCCTAAGACACGTGTAGGTTCACTGGTGGTTTAGATGTCGGTATGTGTGTTGTAGTCATGGAGAACCCTGGTTCCCTTCAGCTCCACTGTACAGAACCTCTGAGTCGCTGAGTCTCCCCTTTAGGCGGTTTCAGCGTTTGTCTGAGATGTTTTCGAGCGATGTCTGCTGCAGGCGAACGCTCTCCTCACTTCTCCTCGCTCTGAACTCTGTGCCTTTGCATTCTGAGCCATTCTGAATCGAAGCACTTTGCATAGGACCTGCTAACGCTGACGCCCGCAGAACGCTGACACACATCATATATCCTCCGTTTTCGGAGCCCCCAGACACCAGCTCCGGTGCCAGCCGGCCCCTCGGGCGTTTAGATGCCCCTGTTTTGTTGCCAGGAGTTCGGAGTGCTGTTAGATATTTTAGATTTAGTTTTTTTGTCTAATGTTCCCTTTAATATCCACATATCAGTCACACGTTCCAGAGCCTGTATCGTGGAGGTTGCTTCAGTTCCTTTAGGCAGTGTATGATGTAATATGTGAACATTATTAAAGATCCATATAGTCCATATACACGGAAACTACGTAGGCCGTTTTGAATGTGTTGTTTTTGTGATGTCACTACAACCAGCATATGTACACTGGAGAGCAGAGCTCATGAAGATATCAGATATCAGTAACAACAACAGGAGGGAATATAAGGAAATGTAGGATATATGGCTTTTAATCATCGCAGTTATTGTTGCCATGTATCTGTTTATTTATTTTTACTATTATTAATAAAATCTAATACGGTAAGATGATAAAAAACTATGGATAAAAAAATACTAAATAAATAATAATAATAATGACCTGCGTGCTGGCTCTGTGGAGGTGAGTAGAAACAGGTTCTATCTGACCAGCATTTTCAGGAAAACAAAAATCATTTGGTCAGTCAGGGGAGCCAGATCCTCACAGAACTACACCTGAGCTCATGTGAACTCAGTGCGAATAGTAATGTGAATAATGTTCCGACAGTTCTAGACAGCTAGCTCTGCATGTTCTCGTTTGTTCTTGGTAATAAATGCAGCTTGCTAGTTAGCTAGCACTCTGTAGCTAGCAGTAGGACGTGTGTTTGAGCTAAAGCTGGAGTTAAGAATGATACGGCCTCCTCGAATCACACGAGTTAGGAATGGATTTGTGCCAAAGTGAGCCAGGTGTATGACGCTGACAGCTGCATGCTAAAGTGACGAGCTAGCATTTAGCTTCATTTGTTTCCCCAGAAAATATACAAGCTCAAAAACGCGGTAGAAGTGCTTCGGGGTTATGGGATACGGTGTCCTGGTCGCCAGTGCATCTGCAAGACAACTTAAGACATCTAGACTGGCCCCCTGTTCTTTTGAAGCAAGACAGCGTGTGCACAAATTCTTCCAGGCTCGTCACTGTGAATGGAAAAATCCAGCGCTGTATGGAGAAGCCTGTTCCCTTCGGAGGCCCTGGGCCCAACCAGGACAAGGCTTCCTTTCAGTGGGAACAGGAGTGGTCTTGTGGGGGGAGAGAGAGATCCACTGCTTTGGGTTCCTCTGTGCTGGAGAGGTGCTGGTTTCCAAGTCTGATTAAACATTGAAGGACCGGGACGGGTGAAGGCCTCACCAGCGAGTTAATATTAATGGGTCTCTCGTGTTTCCACCACAAGTTGGTGTTTTGCTGTGGCTGTAAACATCTCGGCTCGGCGAGACGGACAGCACTAACCTAGCAAAGATGACCGTGTGGTTTTATCTTCACTGAGTACAGATATGAGGAAGTCGGACTGAATCTGCGGTGAGTTCTGCCACTGCAGTTTGGTCCGGGACTTGGTTTAATCTTTCCTGTTTCAGCTGGAAAACTGCTGATCTGGGAACATTAGTTCATGTACCTCTGATAGGACAGAAGGAGAGCTGGGCCAGGCAAAGACGTTTGTGTCCTTGAAGGCCTGAAGACCAGCATGTAACTCCACCCGCATGCTGTAACTGTAGTATTTGCAATGTCAGGATTGCATGGAAGGAGGCAAAGCTGCAAACTTTTGGCGGAGGTCCACCGACAGTGGAAAGTCTGGCCTGAACTTCCTCAAGATCGACCTTAGCCAGGCAGATACTGTAAGTGTGAAGGTATGAAGGAATTTTGTGCTGTGGGGTAAAAAAAGTTCCCGGCGTAAGTGAGCTGCTAGCTCCAGAGGTGCCGCTATGAAGGAATCTCCTCGGAGAAGCTCTCCGAATGCAGTTGTGTGAGAGGAATTCTTGCCAAATCCTGCCAGGTGTTGCACTGTCTTTCGCCTGAGCAGAGGACCCAGAAGTGCCTTCCCACACGTCTGAAGTATGGGAAGCATTTCTTCTCAGGTCGAGAATTCCTGAAGCCTGGTCCGGTCTTTGATCCATAATTCAGTTTGATCTTAACAGGCGCTGGCCCAAGCAAACCTATCCAAATGGTGCCAAGCGCAGAAAGGCGGAACAGTTGTGTGGACTTCATGGTTTCCTGAAGGAACTGTCTCAGTGGAAAAACACTTCCTGGTTATTCTCCAGCTTTATGACCTCTGGGATCTGCAGACGCCCCTCCTGTTTCTCATCAGTCCTTCACGGCGTAAAGCGTCCTCAAGGGGTATCGGTTATTAGGATGGCTCAAGGGGACCGTGACAGGTCACGCGAGGTCATGTATACCTTCGGTCACGAGCAGGAGAACATAAAAGCGCTCTGTTATTAAAGAATATGCAAATTCAGATATACATGGAATCCATTCCGACTGGGCGTTCAGCCAGCTCTGAGGCTGGACTGAATAAATGCAGGTAGTTGGTACAGACACGGGTTAATATTATACTTACCTCCTGATGAGTTAGGACATGAATGTCACACACCGGGTTCTTTTCAGATGAGTTCATTTGTTTTGCTAATAAAGCAGGGACTTTTATTTTGACAGGGAGAACTGAGTGCGAGCCTGTCCAGCTAGCAGCAGAGCCGAGTGCTAGCCTGAGGCCGAGTGCCGCACTTCTGTGTTTTTGTTATAGCAGGATTAGGGACCATGGCTTTATCTCCAGTGCAGCTTTTACACGTGACGCAGGTGTTATTGTTCCCGCAGGTGAGATCCTGCAGAGAAACAGTACCTGGGCATTAAAACCCGAGTCCTGTAGAGGACGTCTTCACTTGACACTCCAAAAAATGTCAGGCCAGTCATATGATCTGATCTGTAAGTGTCCAGAGGGGTCACCCAGATTTACTGAATTATTAAATTAATTATAAGTAATTATCTGGCTTCACTTACTTACACCAACTGGACTATGTAAGTCTCGGGGATGTGGAGCTGTACTATGTAAGCTGTACTATGTAAGTCTCGGGGATGTGGAGCTGTACTATGTAAGCTGTACTATGTAAGTCTCGGGGATGTGGAGACCTTTCTGGTGGAAATGTGTAACTGCTTGAAACACGTGGAAGAACATGTAGTACCGTAGTACCGTAGCGTGTTCTCCGGTCTGGTTTGTCATGGGGAGGAGTTCACAGTACTACATGAAGCTCCTATTGATCAAGTTATGGCGAAGTTCGGTCGTATGGCCGTTAATAGATTAGCGCTGGCTTGTTTTCCTTAGCTGGAGGTCTGCAGGCCGTTCAGAGCTTCCCCTGCCTGTCCCTAATGACAGATTGGGTTTAGAGTCCGGAGCCTGGTCAGCACTTTGTTTTCATTAAGCTCTGCTAATGTGGGACCAGTAGAGGATCTCGGTGTTGTTGAGACCCTGTAGGTGTTGCGCCTCCAACGCGGTTTTAGATGATGGTGTTAACCTACAGAGGAACGTAGACAGGTTTATACTCAGCATGATAAGTATCACATACGTACGGTAACGAGATGTACCACAGGGGCTGTTACTCAGCAGACACTCATAACCGATATAATCAATCACAGTGTGGATCAAACAGCGTTATCTAGAACACAGAAGGCTAATTGGAAGACTTCATGGCTGCACTGAAAGATGTTAATACCATGTAATAAACATATACAGGTTCTAACTTTAGGTTCTGACTGTACGCGACTACCTCCTGGATTAATCAGAAGCACTGAGCTCAATCTCATTAGCGCTGTCTCTCTCTCTCTTCATCCGGGGTCCACCAGAGGAGGGTGGGTTCCTCCCTTGAGCCTGGGTTTCTATCAAGGTTCCTCCTCCTCTTAGGGACTTTCACCTCTGGCTTGCTCGTGGGGGGCTTGGACCCGGATTCCCCTCCACTGAAAGAGCTGTTTGCATGCTTAAATTGTTCTATGGTGGAACGGTTCTTCAGATTAAAGTACCCTATAGCACCAAAATGTTTTCTGCTGTTGTTACGATGTCAGGCTTGTGATAATAGAAGAACCCTTTAGGGTGGAACTGTGGAACTGTTTTCTAAAAGGTTCTGTATAGAACTATATACCACATATTCACCATCAATGTGAAATCCAGTTGTGACCCAATAAAGGAACCAGTAAAGGTTTGCACATGAGTGTTTAGGGTTTTATATAGAACCACTGTCTTTACTGAAGAACCCTTGAAGAACCATCTTTGTACAAGTAAGTTGAGTCATAGTGTTGGGTTGCCAGGCCCTCCCGCTCCAGGCCTTTCCATTCCTTTAACAGGTGTTGAATTCTTGTGCTGGCGTGGCCGTCTGAAATGACTCCAGCGGGTGTGATACCGAGCTGCTGGTTGATGGCACAATTGGGTAGACGAGGCGTACTGCTGGTCACATGTTAGTCTAGTAGTCAGGATATCCTGATTCAGCCCAGATCAGAGGCGGTCCAGACAGGTTCTGCTCAGTGGGGTATCCACTAAATCGTGTTTGAGGCTTTTGATGTGATTTACCTTCTCGGCAGTCTGAGAGGTGGTGTAAACTAGCTGCCGTAGTTCGGGGTGTTCTCGGGGGTGGAGATCTGCGGTGTGGAACTGTTTAATAGTGCAGGAGTAAAACTGTGTTCTGTTGTGGTCCAGCAGCGTCTCCTCTACATATCAGCCCCACATGTGGCTAACTGGGAGTCTCGGCCGAGAGAAAGGAACCGTAGACGCTGGGAAATGAAAAGTTCAGAAGTTTATAGTGACTGATCAAATCATCAGGGAGGTCAGTCGAACTGGATCATAATTCAGATTAAATAAAACTGGACCGCATGTTAAAACTAAACACACATGCTAATCATGAAGTCATGTTAGAGAACCCATTTAGCCTAGTGTGACCCAAATCAGCGGAGCCCAAACGGCCTGCCGCGGGGGACGATGTCTGTCAAATCACAGGAGCTGCCCGTTTTAATTTCAGCCTGTATTATCAGAAATGTTTTTGTTTCTAGAGTAGAATTTTACCCAAAAACACAGAGCTTGTGTAAAGACTGTCGGGGCAACCAAACGTCTATCACAACCGCAGCTGACTGGCAGTCTGGCGCGCCACCTTTAGTGCTGAAACCTCAAGCCAGAAATAAGTAGGTCTTCTTGGCCAACAGATTTCAGACTCAGTACTAATCTGTATTAAACTGCAATCAAATATTGTTCTCGAGTCGTTCGGCTCTAGATAGCTGTACACAGCAGATAATGTGGGCTAGTCGCTGGTCACAGAGTAGAACCGAATCCTTGTATTGTAATTGTGAGGTGAGGAGCCTGGTCATTTCTGGTTCCACGTTCAGTTTGGAGCTTCACCACAGCATAAGCAGCTGTAACACAGAAACAGAGACGCGGAGTCTAGTACCTGAACTGTGCGGTATCATAACTACATCAACCTGGACTGATACCCGACATCAACCTACCTGAACAACCAGCATCCCTGTCTGACATTGGAACCATGTAGCGTCTCTGTGTTCTCTGTTCTCTCTTATGCACTCCTGGTGTTCATGTTGAGACAAAGCCTCACCTCCCGTATCGTTTACCCCCCAAGCTTCCTCCAAACCCGTAAAGAGGAGGCGGGAAGTGTCTGAATCGGAACTGAATTCAACAGCTTCTTCGGGGCATGTCATCAGATCTGCTGAGACTGTGTCAGCAGTGGAGAAGACCTTGAGGTGGCCTTCCACAAAGAGGGCTTCTTAGTTCTGCTTTCACAAGCACCAATGGCAATGCGAGCAGACGCGCACACACACACACACACACACACACACACACACAAAGAAGAAAAAGCTAGAACGGAAGCTGGCTAAGGTCTCCGCTCTAGGTTACTCCATCCCATCTGTGTAATAAGATAGCAGGCTTGTAAAAGTGGGCAGGGGAGTGGAGGAGCGAGGAGGAACGAGAGAGAAAGGCCCTCTTCATGGCCTTGAGCAGCACAAAATGGTGGCTGACCAGTGTCAGCGGTGGCTGCGACGCTGCAGTGGCTGAGTGTGTGTGAAATGGAGTCCTGTGAGCTACGCTAGCGTCTGGCCAGTCACCGCTGCTCTGATGCAGAAGATAATTCTGTCAGCCAAGCGAGGCGACTCCTCCACCAGAGCCTGAGCGACTGTCCTCTGAGACGCTGGACCTCACTGCCCTTTCTCCGTGCAGAGATTTGGGTTCTGTTGGACACGCCGATGCTAGTAGATGCATTGTTGTGGGCTTCTAGTAGATCACTGAGGATCTTTCTGAACCTTCTTCAGGACTCGTGGTCATACGGGATCCACACAGCTGAAGGGTCTGGTGATTCGGTGTAGGTTCGTTGGCTGGTTTGATAGCGTGCGGACAGTGTGAAGGTGTCTGACGGGTGTTTGGACTCTGAGTTAACCGTTTCAGGTGTCACTGTAACTCACTGTTACGCTTGGTTGGGAGATGCTGGGAGATGCGGGGTAGGGTTTCAGAGAGGCGGTTTGTAATAGGACTGTAACATGTGATACTGTATGTAGCTTGTACTGAAGGTGAGGTACGTTGCTCAACATGAGCTCAGTGAGCCTCGGTAGCACAGCCACCCCGACAGCAAGAGGATAGTGGACCTCTGTTGGCCCAGTGATGGCACAGCTGGTGGTCTGCTGGTGTTTGGCTCAGTGTTTTCTGGGAGGTGCTTTAGGACCGTATTAGACAGAATTCTGTTTTCCAGAGCTCGTTTTAATTTCCGCGTCCCGTGTATGTTTATTTTACTTCATTTCTTACGCTGTTATTCTTAGGACAGCAGTTTGGTAAGTAATCTTGAGTGTCAGAAATGCTTGTTTTACTTTATTGTCTAAAATTAAAGGCTATATACATTTAAATCAGTTTGAGCAGATTAAAGACTTGTTAGGTCGTGTATTCAGTAATCTGGGTGGTCCGAGGGCGGACCAGCGGCGGCAAAGAGTCAGTGGGGTGCCGACCTTATGGAGCCAGCGGGTCCGTATATCCTGCTATCTGAGCAGCTCGGCCACGGCTTAGCTTATCACACTAGCCGATGTAGCTGATGTTAACTGGACAAACCAGCATGCAGCTGTATCGTTCACTAAGGAGAAAAGACCCTGTGTACAACATGACGAGTCCTTATTAGCCGACCTCAAACACGATTCATTTCTTTCATGATGTTTTTATTTTATTTGTTGTAAATGATTTTACACAGTCAGACAATTTTCTCACAACACTGGCAAATAATCTGCCTCGTTTCAAACGTGTGTCTAAGAGTAACCTAAAATATCTGCCCCCAGAAACGTCCGGAAATTAGTAAATAATCGTATAATATGCTTACAACAATCTTAAAATGAGAAATATTCCACAGACCAACTAGACATATATTCTCCTCCCTGCAGTGAACCCGTACTCAACTGTCCGGGATAGTCGGAATACACGTCAGGAGTTCAGTAGTACAGGAAACGGTTTATTCAGAACTATGAGTTCTGTTTGGTGCAACAGTTCTTCAGATTGGTGGAGAATGTGTTAAAAGTGCTTCCATCTAGCACCAAAAAGGGTTCCTCTATTCCTACAAGCTTGGCAGAACCCTTTCTGGTGCTGTGTAGAACCATATACAACATCAATCTGAATCATTGCACCAATGCAAGAAGTCATTCCAGCATGCAAATGGTTCTTTGAGTGCTCAGGGTTCTATATAGAACCGTCCCTTTTACCTTTCAGGAAGAACCCTTTTTGGTGCCATAGAGCCATACACAGATGTTATATAGAACCACATTCAGCACGTTCTCCATCAGTCCATCAGAACCATTTAACCTTTAAATAACTATCTAGCCATTAAACGGTTTCCTATAGAACTCATGGTTCCCTTTACTAAAGAACCCTTGAAGAACCCTGTCTTATAGGAGGCCAGCGCACACGAGTGGTTAGTGCTGAAACTGCCTCGTTCCAGGCAGGCGGTGGAGGAGGCCCTTCGGGCGGTGCAGAGGTAGAGCCCCTGAAGGAAGCTTGTTTAAACTGCTGCAGGCCTTTGACTCATAAGCAGAAGAGCCGCGTGGAAGGAGGACAGGAAGCGTGTGATTCATCTGGAGGAATGCAATGGGGTATTTCTCAGCGGTAAAGGGTAGCTGAGGTGAAGTTAGCCACCTGCTAGGTTTTCGAACTAGACGCTGCTATACGGGTTCCCAGACATCAAACACATTATAATCTGAAGTGCAGGATTAGCATAACGTCACATCTGCTGCTAATGGAGGCTTTAAGGGGAAGGTCTGGTTCAAGCTCAGTAGCTGGTTGATGTTTGGGTTACTGAGTTCAGCTCAGAATGCCAGTTACCCTATATATACAGTATATACCTTATATATAATATACCTTCATATTACTCTGATCGTTATAATTTGCTTTAATAATGAAAACATTTGAACAAAAATATAATACCAATATAATAATTAAGAATAATTATTAAAAAGCTTATTTTTATTGTAAACAAGACAAAACAAATCCTGTTTATACTCACAGGCAATATTTACACCGCCTAATTAATATCATTTCAGTAGTTATGTGTAATGTATGGTGGTATTATCAGCTGCTGCCTTTAATTCCTTTATGATACTGTCTGGATCATATGTTACAGTGTATTTGTCACCTGTAAATCTACAGTATGTTTTCTTATAGGAAATAATTATCGATGTTAAACCACACGGGCTTATCGTCTAAGAATGTCCACAAAAGTGGTTTGGATGGTACATCACGATTCCTTCTGTTAAAACTTCCAGGGTGTCAAAATATCAATAAAAATAAATAAAATAAGTTTCTTTTCCTTTTAACTGTAAACAAAGTTGTCACGAAGCCCAAAAGGTTGATTGCACGCAGGTCGCCTCCATGTTCAGACAGTATAATTCATTTTACAAAATTAATTCTATTTTGTATTTTACAAAAAATGTGTGACATGTAAACTCGTTATAATAACGGAGATTAAAAATGACCCCCGATTAGTCGTTACAGTTTTAGGCTGTCCAGAAACCTTTGCCACTCCTCGCGTCCTCCAGCCCAGAAGAATGCGGAGAAATCAAAAGGGTTGCCAGATTGTGCTGGTTTTAGGCGCCTCTGTTCGCTGCCTTGTTGACGACGGTAGTCTGAAGTGCTTAATGGCCATTTAACCGTCTTCAAGGGTTCTCTAGTAGAGACAGTGGTTCTATATACAACCATGAACACTCACAGAACCGGTCCGCATGCTTCCCTTCCCTGCATGGTGAAATGCCTCTGTGTGGTTCTGTATAGAGTCGTCAGGAGCTGTTACAAGCTGGTAACAATAGCAGGACCCTTTATGGTGCTGTATAGTAATTCAGAGGCCTCATTCTAGAGTCCTTGGTGGTGAAGGTAACCAGACGTCCCCCTCTGAAGCTCCCTCATGAGATACGCTGCTTTACTACATGATGAGGCAGAAAAGTCCCTATAAACTGAGTTAACAGCGTCCGTAAGAGATATCTCTGTATTTCTGATTGTAATATCTGTAAAGGACTAGAAAAGGATCATCTCTGCTGCGGGACAGACGCCGTGACGTCCTGGTCCTGCTAGTTCTTCTGACCAGCTCCTCCTCATACCGTCTGGGTGGTATGCAGTTCACCTGAGGTTTTCAGGCTTGTGAGCGTGCAGGGACGGTATCTGATGGAGGAACATGTTTTATCAGTGGAGGAACAACCAGCAGTACCAGTCTGGAAGGCCAGACCAGCACAAACAGGTCTTTGTTGTTGCCCCATGTCTCCAACCACCAGGAACCTCGCTGCTCTGCTCCTCTCAGGCCTGGTGTCTCCTCCTCATCTCTGTTGGCTGCTCTGTGGGGTTAGAGGGCTGAAATCTGCTCTTTGGAACGGCTCGCTCTCGTGTTGGTTGCTTCTTTGAGATGTTAGTTGGTTAATGGTTGACCTAGTTCCGCAGCCATCTGGTTCCTGGAACGGATTTGCTGTGAAATAAAAGCCAGTGATTTTTGGGGAAGAAGAAGATTACAGACCGTGTCGTACTGGGAGATCCAGCGTCGCGTGTGATGAATATGAAAGCCTGTGTGATTCTGGTTCACGGTGTGACGAGTGTTCTGCGTCTACTTCCAGCTACTTCACGCAGAGATTGTCACAACAAGTCTGCGGCACACTTGCCAGCACATGATAAGCTGAGAAATGAACTTATCTCTGATATCAGTTTGGTTGGAGTCCAAATCTGAGGACTGGCGTTCACATACAGTGCGGTTCACACACAGTGCGGTTCACACACGGTTCGGTTCACATACAGTGCGGTTCACACACGGTTCAGTTCACATACAGTGCAGAAGTGTTTATAACTTAATACCCAAAATATAATTTAAACTACAAAGTAAATAAAAATAATAACCAGAATAAATTCTCGGTTCAGTTCTTGTAGTTAAGCAATATCCAGCCCTAATAAAGTCCTAATACAAATAATAAAATAATGAAATTCTGAGAAAATTAATATCCAGAATAAAATTCGCTAAAATTAAAATCAAGAGTGACGTTTTAATAAAAGTAATATCCAGGATTCAGCTCTAATACATCAATATCCACAATAAAGACTTCTAGAATTCTAGAAATAAATTCTAAAATAAACAATATCCATAGCAAAAATGAAAGTAATGTACAAAAATTATATTCCAAGAATGTCGAGATCAAACCTGAGAAAACAGGATGTAAAATGAGTGTAGTAATTACTGAAGTGTAATATTTATGAGTTTATTAATGTCTTGAATAAAACTAAAGTACCTTTATGTAAATATTGAGTATTATTTTAATGACACTGTAAAAGTTATTACAGTATGTTAGAGAACTGGGTCGGTCGTCATGGCCGTGACTCCAGAGCTTTGAAGGTGCGGTTGTGAAAGAGAAAGTAAGACAGGAGGAACGTGAAGGTGCGGGCTGGTTTAGCTCCTCACTCCCGGGCTCCTCTGAGGAGCTGAAGCCGGTGTCTCGGCTGCTCCTGGAACACTTAATGAACGCTTCGTCAATTTCACTCTCAGTCAGAAACGTGGCGGATGAGATCGACGTTTGATCTCGGAGCTGTCGGGCTTCCTAATTTGAGCTGCAGCACATGATCAGAAGGTTTGAGGAAGTTGAAGCTACGCAGGCTTGTTGGTGGTTCGCAACCTTTGGTGGCTGTTCCTGTGAGAAGGCAGAACGAGGCACTGTACAGATCGCTCTAGTAGGAAACTGTGAACCAGGACATGCGGTCTGACCAGCTTGATGTTCATCTGCACAGTCAAAACAAGGATCAAATGTAGAGCAGGTAGCTCAGCTGGGGAGGTTCTGTCTTATGGGACCCACACAGGCTAACCGTTAGCTCATAGCCACATTAGTCAGCTGTAGCACGAGTGGTAGCGCTGTACTTCACAGATCAGTAATAAGCAGGTAATGACATGGTGATTTTACAGTAACGGATTATATTTAATCATTAATTAAACGTTAATTTCCCAGTTATTACTAATAAATCAGAAAGTGAGTGTTAACAAGGCTGTTATGAAATGGTAAAATAATAGTAACAAGTTAAATGTACCTAAAAACCTAAAAATGACCTGCTTATTTTATACTTCTATATGTGTAATAAGAGAGAATAATAATTGAGGGCACGTATATGATATATGATGTTAAAGTTATTAATTAGAGTCATTAATTATCTGGTATCAGGGCTGTAAAATGCTAATTCACCTGTTTCTGTTTGATTTCTTACCTGGTATGTGTTTAGACAGTCAGACACGGTGTGAGTTACAGGCAGTAATTACAGTCAATCTACACAGTATTAGAGCCGTAAACAGTAAACTTCTTATTTCCTTATCCTGTTTATTACTAACTGCACCTCCATCGGGTCAGAACACCAGTTCAACATGGTCTTACGCTTCACATGTAGGTCCACCTATAGAGTCCTGTTACCCAGGAATAGATGATACAGTGACAGTGTGGATATAATATTTAGATAGTTATAGCTTGTTGTTAGCTTTGTGTTTTTATTACATTACTGCCCTATTACCACTACAGTTCTCTCTTATTACACATACAGAACTATAAAATAAGCAGGTAATGTTCAGTACAGCTTGTTCCATTATTTTACCATTTCATAACGGCCTTGTTAACTCTCACTACAGTCTCTGATTTATTATTTAGTAACAGCTAGGAAATTAACATTTAATTAATGATTAAATACAGTTTTTTTACCATAAAATCACCATATCACTACCTACTTATTACTGATCTGTAAAGTGGTACCGCGTGAGTAGTGTCTGACCTTCTCTGACCTTCTTGACCTGCTAATACAGCTATCTTGGGGAAAAACATTAGCCTGCTAAACGTGTGAGTGACTGGGTTATAAGCCAGGCCCATAAGTTGCCTTGCCTCTAAAGGTTTTACCCCCTGCTCTGCCCTACAGTGATCTTAATTATGCTCTTCATCTACGAGCTGCTGTGGCAGGACCTTAAACTGGGACTAAAGCCCCCTAATGAGGCTGAATTAAAGCCATTCGCTACAGAAGAGTGGGGCAAAGTTCACCAGCATGATGTTGGAGACCAATATTTAGGTCATAGCATGCAAAAATAGCATATATATATGTAATAAGGTAATCTTATATATGTATATACGTATATCTATGTGGCAGGTGATTACAGACGTTCAACTTCTGAGCACTAGTGAATGTATCTGATATGGAAAATGGCAGTATTACCCAGAATTCCCGTATCCGTGCATCTCTAGTGGAATCTCTGGCCTCACAATGCCTTCGGACACATTCGAGAACGACTTCAGGAAGTCATTCTGTCCAAAGAGCCCCCTTTTCAGAGAGTTGTAATTAGGGTCCTTGGCTCTGGGTGCCAATATGCACCAAACCGTGATGACTCCAGGGTGGTCCTGTCCAGACCGCTCTACAAAGCTGCAGCAGTTATTTCTGTTGGTTGTGTAACCTGGTTGTAGGGGCACCGTTTCCAAACCCAAACCAAAATAACTCCCAAAGCATGTGTCAGGAAGTTCTTTTCGCGCAGCCTCATTGGTTGCCGTGTGACATTTGCAGAGGAGGGCCGAGGATAAGGAGACAAGTGATTCAGGGAGGCTCTTCAGGGGCTTGGCAGCTTTCTCTAGAGGAGCGGGTATCGTGTTTGCGCCTCGGCTGGTCCGCTGCTCAGCTTTGAGTGAAGGCAGAACTGGTCTCGGGCCTGTTCAACATAAATGACAGAGAATGTGCTTCTAATTATATCAAGAATGTAAGCGACGGCGTGTGGAAAGAAGATGGCTCGGGGAGAACAGAACCTGGTCCGCGGGCACCATGGAAAATCCGTCTGCGTTTCCTCTGGAGGTGTAACGGTGTGAGATGCTAAGTGGGGCAGACCACATCCAGACCAGCACTACAGACGGGTAGTCCATGAATGTAAAGGTTCCTAAGTGGTTCTTGGCTTAGATGTACGGTTTGGTGGGGAAACGTTTACATTGGTGGAGGTGATGGGAACCAGGGTTCTCCACGTCTACAACACACATACAGACGTTTTATTAGCCATTAGACATTTTATCTAAACCACCAGTGAACCTACACGTGTCTCTGGGACCGTCAACGGGTTCAAAGAAACTGGCCTTCATGGGGACTGAGCAAGGTCAGACGGGCCCAAAGTTCATTCCAGTCCAAACCCTGGAAAGCCAACCGCCTCCGAAATACAAGTCCAGGTATATAAGCACATGTGTTGGAGCATCAGCTGTTCAGAGTAGATTGAGGGAAGTTGGCCCGACTCCAACAAAACCAAGCTGAAAAGTTCTGAAAGTTCCGTCACATGGCTAAAAACAGAAGCTGGTATTTAGAGAACTGTGTGTCAGAAACTATGTTAGCAAGTCTGTTTGATTCCTTAACAACACTGCTTGTTTGGGACAGGCTTGCGGTTAGCATCATGCTAATGACTGACGTATAAGCTTCTTTTCCTGTTCAGTGTTAAACAATGCAGCCAACATGAAACACAAGCAGGTAAACTGGGTTTATTGAAAAGGACTTTTATTTCAGTCAATTTTATTTACATTTCTGAGTAAAACTTATTCAGTTGCTTGTACCAAATGAGAGTAACGTCTTTAGGTTGTGCTGTTTACAGTGTAGGAACTGATTTCTAGTTCTAACTATAAAGCGTCCGCCTCTGAACACCTGAGCAGCCCCTGTATGTGTCCTGTAATAAACGCTGAACGTATAACTGAATTAAATGAAGCATTTCTTTCAACATAGCTGTTTAGTCTAAACCTGCTAAACCTGAGTACGCTAACTTAGCGACAGTGTGCTTGGTACTGCTAAAGCTTCAGCCCCAAGCCTGCAAAAACTGGTACCATGGCAAGTAAATTTACTGTATATGCAATTAAATTATTTATCATTTGAGATTGTTGTTGTTAGCTCATTATGACACTATTCAACTTATATAATACACCATTCATTTTATTATTTAATCTTTAATCTTTATTCAGATACGTACATAAAACAACATCTAAATATCTAGAAATAACTTATTTAATCTTATAATAAGCTTACAAAACCCCACAATGAGAATTTTAATAGAGATCAACTAGATATAATTTTACTTGTTAATAAATGTGATACAGATACGTTAAATTAAGCATTTTCAGACATATTGGCTGACCCTGGTGTTTCATTAGCCTGCTATGGTGTAAAGGTTTTAGGGCTGTCAGCTTAACTGTAGCAGCTTTCTAGTTTTCTAGCTAATGCTAAAGCTAGCCTCTACAGGACATCATAGAGAAAGCGGAGGGTGACTTTCAGGGACAGCTTGGCATTTGTTTTAATTAATAAATGGTCCTTTATTAAAGTTAATTTAAAGACCAGGTCCGGTCTGATCCGCTAGGTTTGGGCTGAGAAACTGTGTAAATCTGAGGGTGTTTTTTGCCAAGCTGTCACTTTAAGAATGCAGAAGAAGAGGAAGATGCTTGTCTGGGTCAGAAACCACAGCAGTTAGAGGCATGAGGAGCAGAAGTCAGCCAAACGGGCCGATTAGTCAGAAATGTGAATGGTTTTTAAATGTGCAGGCCGACCGCCGACCGCCGAGCCTGCACAAGACATTATCACGGTCTGGACTTGCTTTGCTGGCCATGCCCGTTTCAGCCAGCGGGGCTTTTGTAGCGTACTTCAGATCCATGCCATTCCATCAGGATTAGTCGAGCTGGTGTCCTCCTTCAGCTGGATGATGACCTGAAGTTCACGAGCTCCGCAGGAACGATCTGGAGAGGTACGGTCCAGAACAGACTATCGGGTTAGATAGGTTCTGAGTACCGAGTAACTTTGAGGAACTACCGCGGAACACATCCAGGATCTTATCAGCACGGGACCTGCGAGGCTGGAATTGGCTCCGCACTCATATTTTCTGTTCCACCTTAAATGGTGCAGCTGTTCCATTCTGGCGCCTGAGGGAACTGCTGAGGGAACATCTCTGGGAACTGCTTCTCGAATTAACTGAACTGAACTCCAGTTTTAACCTTAGTTTAACTTTATTCTACAGTCTAATCGTTCTCTCGTTTCCTCCTTCTCTACGGAGGGTTCAGCAGTAGGGCGGGGTCTTCGGTTTGGGCCGCAAAAATATTTAAAAAGGAGAAAGAAAAAAAAAAACCCAAAAACCCCCCACGCTGTACTAATCTCAAAACACCGACTGTAGATTAAACACAGAGGCCTGTGAACCTCCTGGCTGATATCAGGACCGACTTTGAGGGGATGAAAATTCCCCTGACCATGTGATATGATGTAAATGTATATTTGATTTATTAATTCTACACTGTAAAAACGTGATTTTGTAAAGTGAGTAATATAGATTTTCTCATTTTGAGGATATTTAAGCCTGTAAGATTATTTCACTCATATTTTGGTCATTTTGTTGTTTACAGTGTGAAATAATCTCACTAAATTGAGCAGTAATTACCTGAACACTACCTGTGAGTGAAGTTAGGTCATTTCACTGGAGGTCTGGCCATGCAGTAGGTGTGGTGAAGTTGTAGTAGCCTCATTCAGCTACACTTTCTCAGCTGTCTCTGATTTGAGAATTTGCTGATATGCAGTATATTTAGATTTCTCCATTTCTACATCCACCCGTGCACTACACCCTACCTCCTGATAGATCCATGCTGAGCTGTCAGCCCTGTGTTCCTCTCTTCAGATGCTGCTCCTGCACCACACTAAAGGCTGTTTACGTACTTCAGAAGTTTCCTGGTCTTCAGGATCTTGGTTTGGCCTCCACGGTTCCTCCTATCTGCCATATCATAACGACGGTTTGGAGCTGGAGGTGCTTTGGGATCTTAACCAGTCCTGACGAGCCGGTTGAGGCCTCAGTTAATTACGTTGTGAGACTGTACGGGGGTGATCAAACACTGACTGCGTTATTGTTCATGTTTTACATCAATCAAACATCCCATAATTTAGTTCTGCATTGAGAATTATAAAGTCAGTATTTGATTTTAATGTAGTGTTGTGATGTAACTGTGTCTTCTTTGTGAAAACAATGAAAATATATTTTTTTATTTAATAAAACATGAAAATGATGCCGGCTTGTTCTGAGGAAGGAGTTAGCATGCCGCGTGCGCTAATAGCTGGTATTTCCCGCTTCGGCTAAAATAACCTCAATTAGCGTTTCCTATAAGCGTCTTCCATATCAGACATCCACTCAGAGATGCTCCTGCTGCTTTATCAGAATTCCTCCAGCGATGTTTGAGGGCTTTAAAGCTGGTTCTGCAGCCAATCAGCTCACAGCACCCCACCAGAATTACGATCCGGGCTTTGACTCGGCTGTTTCAGAACTGTTCTTCCTTCTGAGTCAGGAATTACTGAAGTGATTCTGAATCATGGTCATGGTCCAGCTCTGCTTCAGCTTCAGCTTCAGTTGTTGGACTGAAGATCTCACCTTTTCCTGAAGCACCTTCTGGAAGCGGTTCTAGGTCGGAGAACTTTGTCCTGTTGAAACCATGATACTTCCACCGCCATGCTTCAGAGCTGGTACGAGGTAGTTGTGTGTGAGTGCTGTTTGGTCTTCTGTCTTCTGTTACCGAGCCCAGAGAACCGCGCCTGGTCTCCGTCTAGGTGTTCTCTGGTGAGCGTTAGTCGTCGCCTGGTATCTGTTTGGACAGCGGTACTTGTTTTGACTCCTGCCATGAAACTGTGTGTTATTTCTGAGGGTAGATACGTGAAGGCCAGAGCTACCTGTGGGTTCCATGGTGACTGTAGGGTAGAGTCTTCCTGTGGTCTGCTTTTAGGCTGAACTTGTTAGGTTTTTTAGGCCAGAATTTCATGATGTCTGGTCCAATAGAAATGTTCCAAAACCACCTGATAAATGAATTAGGAAGTTTTTACATTTACGTTTTGGGAGATGTAATGTTCTGTTCCGACAAAGACGAGGTCTCAGTCCAGAAGGTTACAGGAGAGGGGGAACATGCCTTCATTATCAGAAACCACAGACAGCTGCTCCCAGAAGGAACCAACCCACAGGAGTGGAACCTGGTGTGTAGGTTTGACATGATGAGACATGCTAATGATTCAAGTTCCACACTCGGCCGCACATGTTACGTAAGCAAGGACGAGTCTTATCTCTGTACCTGACTGACCCAACAGCCATGATTACAGACATCCAGCGAGCAGTGGTGTCCTCCATGAGTCATCCTGTTAGTGCAGCACCATTGGCAGACGGCTGCACCACGCAGGACTACATGTACACAGACCGTTACCACGACTGTCCTTAACACCACGTCACCGTCACCAAAGACTGCAATGGTGTCGTACCAGACTGTCATGGAGTGACTCAGAACGGCAGCGGGTCATCTTCAGTGACGAGTCCCGCTTTTGTCTTGGTGGAGACGACCAACGAATCCGTGTGTGGAGGCACCGTGGTCAGCACCAAGATGAACGGTTTGTTGTCACGCGTCACACGTCCAGACGTTAGCAGACACGGCGGCCCGACGCCATATTGAGAGACACTCCTTCTGTATGTGTAGCTCAAGCAATATTGATCATATCAGTCTAAATCTGCAGTACTGTGTATCAGACGTTCTAGTTCCGTGCCGTCTGTTGGATCCTCTGTCCTGAGGAGTCCAGCTTTCCTAGAGGTCTGCTTTGCTCCAACCTACGTGGGGCCTCACAGGAATCTTCTCAGCAGAGAACATTCCAGAGCCACATGTAAGGCCGTGACTCACGTGCTCGGGCTGATTTGGCCCTGGAGAGGAGAGTGAACGTTAGTTATGGAGTGGTCGCCTTGTGTCACTGACTGCTGCACCAAGGCGCTGAGTGTGTTCCTGAGCAGGCCAGACCGGGTTTTACCTTCCCTGACATGAGGATGTTCTCACTCTCCGTTCACTGCTTCCAGTGGTGCCTCTCCGCAGTGTGCCCGTGTGCCTGCAGGCCTCATTCCTGTGACGTGTTAGCAGGAAGGTATATGTGATGGCCCGAGTCCGTCAGTGTCTGCCGTTTTACATAATGTGGTCCATAGTGTTATGTAATGACCTGTTGTGGGTAAACTCTGTGCCGTATGTGGTTCCGTTCCACACTTCCTGTTCCTCACGGTGTCCCGGTGCTGACAAGCTGTTAGCAGAGTTCAAGGATATAAGTCTCAGTCAGGTACCTGTAACGGGGTTTAGCGAGAAGATACACAGACCAACAGAGGGTCCGCTGGCTTGATAAGGTCGGCACCCCGCTGCTGGTCTGCATCAGACCACACAGATTAGATCTGCGTACTGGATCTAACTAGTCTTTAATCTTCTCACATAGACTTTAATTGGGACTTTTATTTTGGAAAAAATATACTAAAACAAATATCACAAACAACTGAGGACAAAAGTGTCCCCATGTAATGTAGTGTTAGCATTAGCTCATTAACATTAACTCATTACTGGTTAGCTGCAGTGTTAGCATTAACTCATTAACATTATCACATGACTTGTTAGATGTGGGGTTAGCATTGGCTCATTAACATTAGTTCATTACTTGTTAGCTCTAGTGTTAGCATTAGCTCATTAACATTAGTGCATTACTTGTTAACTGTAGTGTTAGCATCAGCTCATTAACCTTAACTCATTACTAGTCAGTTCTAGTGTTAGCATAGCTCAGTAACATTAGCTCATTACCTGTTAGCTCTAGCGTTAGCTCGGTTTTAGTGAGCCCTGGTATAAATGAGAATTAAGTTCTCGGTGACAAACCGGAGAAAGGGACAGTAGGAATGTTAACCACCATCAAATTCTTATAAATAGAGGGAAAATTATTTTTTCCATGATGTGGGCCTTTTAACTTTCCGTGCCTTAAATGACCCCAATCATGGAAAATGGAATTTGTCTTCTATTTTTAAGTAAATATTGTACATACATTTCATTAAAGATTTAATACCTGCTGTTTACTTCTGAGTCCATGTGTTCTTCAGTCACCGATTTTGTGATGTCACAAACTCAGTGCCATATTTTCCTGGTCCAGTTACAGGGAGTGCTGGTTCGCTGTACGTGCTGCCAGTCAGGTCTTAAAGGCACAGTAGGAACAGCAGCGTGTTCAGGTCGAAGGGCGGAGGTGAGAAATCTGCCGCGTTAAACTGAACCAGGTGACACGTCCGGGTGCAGGATCTTTCAGGTTCTAGCTGCATGTATTTAAAGAGCTTGTCCACATCACAGTAGTGGTTCTGGAAGTTCTCCAGGTTCTTCGTATTGTGTGTGGATGGAGAGAAGTAGCCTCCAATTTTCCCAATCAGCCTGAATGGTTTTCCTGCGGAGGCCGACGGGAGCTGATTAAACGTGTCTGTTAAAACACACATCCTGAATGTAGATCTCCAGCCAGATAATGTAATCCCCCCCCAGCCCG
>CM067487.1:282455-289955 GCA_034552555.1 Semaprochilodus insignis | reverse complement strand
GCTGTAGAAGCGGGAACTCTGGGAACTCCAGGCTATAATTCAGCTCACATTTGAATAATAACAATAACAACAACGACAACAACAACAACAACAACAACAACAACAACAACAATAATAATAATAACAATAATAATAATAATAATAATAATAATAATAAATGTTTATTTATAGAGGACCGTTGGCAGCTCAAAGTGTTTTACAGACAGGTGACATCAGTAATGCTTAGTTTGAGCTGCTTTTGGAGATTCTGACGTGTAACAGTCCTATTAGCTGGAGCACGGCTGCTCCGTCACCTCGGTTGTCGTTACCAGCAGAAGCAGCTGTCAGTTTTTGAATAGGCACCTCAATACAAGTCTTAACAAACACTAACATAAGGCCCAGCAAAACCCAACACACAACATGGGAAGGCTGTTTGATTGGCTGGTAAAACGTGGGTGGCGGTCCTGTATTTCTGAAAGAGGACGGACTCTTCGTCCTACTGCTGAAAGACACCCATCCAGAGATACGGGGGATACGGAGTTCCATAGTGAGGATCAACTTTAATCTACTGTGTGTTGATGTCCAGATGGAAAGCCAGTAGCTGGTACAGGGAATGTTAGCTACTAGCTTTAGCTCCAAGTAACTAGCATAGCTAACTAAATAGTATGAGGGCGGAGCTTATTTACACAGAGGCTCATTTTATTTAGTCTGTTTCCACATGGTGCTTCTTTTTATCATTGGGGGCAGGGTCTCGCTTTAAACCAGCCAATCAGAGCAGAGATCATAGTGGGGAAATGGGAGGTAAAAATGTGCCTGGGCATTTTTCACCCTGAACAAAGTCACATACCTTCTATCTAGAACATCAGAGAACCCAGGTTTAATATGGTTACTGAGGCAGGAAAGTTGAAGGGTTGGAAGGCGTGACTTCTCTGTGCTGAGCACATACAGGTTTCAGATTTTCAGAATGAACCATATAAGCTTGTTATTGATTTGTGTTTCGGTTGTTTGTCTCATTGTTGTTGAAGCTGCTACAGCCGGCCTGTTCGCTGCAGTCAGTCAGTTTCAGCTCTGTATCTGTATCAGTGAACGCTCAGTCACATCCTGGTGTATTAAGATAATACAGGCTGGTGTTTTATAGTGGGACTGAATTAAATAATGTGAGGGGGCGGGGCCTGACCGATGATGTCACCGCTGGCTGATCTGGGACAGGCACAGCAGCGTTGTGCTCCGAACGCTCAACAGCCAGTTATGCAACAACAGAGGGCCGACTTTCCGGCCAGGCAAGCGTCCTATACACACACACACACACACACACACACACACAGGAAGTGGCCAGGACAGAGTGGTCCGATCTCCAGAGGCGGGCGTGGAGACTTGCTGCTCTGATCTGATTTCTGGAGGAAGGAAAGGGTCGAGCAAGCGAGTGAAAGAATGAAGGAGAGAGAGAGAGTGAACAGGAGAGAGAGTCAGAGAGAGACAGAGGGGAAGAGATGAATAAAGGTTGTGTCGGGCTGTTTCATGAGGAACGCTGAGGTGAAGCTACTGACTCTCTCTAGTCCGGAATGCTGTCCCTGCTGAAAAACACTAACAGCACACAGAGGTGTAATGCTGGTCTTCATGGTGGCCGGTGTTTGCAGTGTAACTGAGCGAAAACCAGCACAGACCAGCAACGAGTAACGGAGAGATAGAGAGAGAGGAGAAAGAGTAAACAGAGACATGTAGGAGAGAGACAGAGAGGCACAGAATAGAGACAGAGAGACAGGAGGGTTGCCAGGAGAGGAGGGATGAGAAGATGGAAGAATGGGAGAGGAGTGAAGGAATGAAGGGATGAGGAACAGCAGCGAATCTCCTTGGTGCAGCAGAATAAGGACAGGTCCACCAGAGTACGTCCCCTTCCTGTTACAGTAAGGACCTAATTTAGCTCAGAGACATCGGCACACACACAGACACACACGCACACACACCCACACACACACACACACACACACACGCACACACACACCCACACACACACACCTGAGAGAGAAGAAGAGCCAGAAATCAGATCTCCAGTCCCCCAGTGATGAGCCCAGTCAGGTGTGTGAGCTCATACTGACCCCCAGTGCGGTGGCCCTCCGACACATGCTGGCTGTGTTTACAGTGACACGCCACATGAACAAGTCTGTTAGAGAGTTACTGTGACTGGGATGATTTAGCTATGCAGTTAGCGACATGCTAATTGGTGGCCTTTATGCTTCCACTACGTTTTAGCTACATTAGCCTCGTAGCTCCAGCGCTAGCCCTAAAGAAGCATACCTCAGACACCAAACACATCCTGACTGACTGCACTTAACCCCTTTCACTCCGCTTTCTTTCTGTCTGTCTTTCTTTCTGTCTTTTCTTGTTCTCTCTCTCTTCCCTCTGTTTTTCTCTATCTTCTCTCCAAATCTCGTTCCTTTCTTCTTTTTTCTGTTCTTTATTTATTCTTTCTGTTCTCCTTTTCTCTCTCTCTCCACTGTCTCACTCTTCACTCTCCTCTCTTTCTTCACCCTCTGTATCTCTCTTCACTGTCTCACTCTCTGTAACTTTCTCTCCACTCTTTTCACTGTTTCTCTTTCCACTCCTCCCTCCCGTCTCTCTCTCTCTCTCTCTCTACCTCTCTCCCGTCTCTCTCTCTCTCCCTCTCTCCCTCTCTCTCTCTCTCTCTCTCTCGGTTTATCAGACTCAACACAGCTTTTCTCCTCCACCCAGTAGAGGAAGCAATATGTGTGTGTGTTGTGGTGTGGCCTTCCAGGGAACGTGTGTGTGTGATGGTTCTGTTGAGCTCAGCAGAAATGCTCCTTGTCCCGCGCACACACACTCACACACACACACACACACACACACACACACACACACCCACACCCACCTGTCTGATCACACACTTCCTGATCACCTCTGTACCGCAGACACACAAACACACACATACGATCCACAGAGCTATAATTAACCCCTTAATGACTCGCCGCTCATCACGTGGTGTCATTAAACCTAAACACATCAATAAGGCTCCGCCCCTTTACTAATACTCCTCCTCAGTAGTGACATGACAACATGCAAAGTGTTTAAATAAAGAATTATAGATAAATCTAATAAATACTGAATTGAATTTAATTTAATTTCTGAATGTTATGGAATGAAATGTTCCATGCTGGACACAGATTTCCCAGCTGGTCTAGCAGACTTTCGACCCACCACAGTTTACCTGCTGTGGACGGTAAAGAGACGTACCTGCTGTGGACGGTAAAGAGACGTACCTGCTGATACTGTAAATGAGCAGAGTCTGTCTGCTTTCTGACTGTGTTCAACAGTACAGTCGCTGTATGTGTGTGTATGAAAGGCCACCGCGTGTAACCTGCAGGACCGGTTCTGTATACACCCCTAGGACTGGGCCAGGAAGCAGTGGAACTGGTGTGATGGAACTCCATCCAAATACCTTTGGGATGAGTCAGATCCAGGGTCAGTACCTGACCTCACTAATGCTCTTGTGAATTCTGAATGCTATCAATTCCTCACAGCAATGATCCACCGGCCTTCCCAAAAGAGGAGAGGCTGTTACTGCTTCGAGTCACTGCGTAATGCCTTTGAGCATGAAGTCAAGTGTCTCGAAAAGCATCCTCCGGTCCCCTCACGCGCAGCAGGCCGCCCTACTTTGATGGGCCGAGGTTTCAGGGTCCCTGCATTGTTAGGCTGTTTATGTTTTGGGGGAAGTGTTTGCTCCTTCTTGGAGACAGGAATCCCTTGTTTGCTGTTTAACAGGCTGCCCCGTTTCCTCCCGTTCCTATGGCACTCGCTGAGCGAGGTTTCCGCAAAAGCATCAGCACCAGTCAAGATCCAGAGTGGCAGATTAGCAGCGTGACGGGCAATAATGTATACAGTGTTTCATCATGAGTTGCGGTGTAAATGTAGCTGAGTCAGGGAGTCAGGGATGTCTCTGTCACACTTTGAAAGGAGAGGGAAAGGAGGTGGTTGGGCATATGTACCAGCAGAGCGTGGTGGGGTGGGGGCAGAGGAAAACAAAATCCCTCTTAAAGCCAAGGCCAGTTGGAAGGAAGTGCGTTAGCATCTGGGTTGACCAATCAGATTTTGGGGTCAGAAGTGGTATATAAACCAGTTTAGAGGTTTGATCACTCCAGTTAGGCTAAGCCTAATGCCACAGACAACAGACTACTTCAGATGGAACAGACTAGACAGCAGGAAGTCATCACTTTGCATTGGTGACTCTAAATGCTAAACTTTAACGCCGTCTGTAACGTAATCTTAATGTACTGTCACAATCTGTCTGAACACTGGTTAACTAGCAACCTAACCAGACGTCATTCCGGTTCTCAGAACAGATACAGTCTCTTTGATGTGTCTACATGTGTGTATTTTAAAGAGATCAAAGGTTTTTGTTATTTTGTGTTTTTGCTGTTTTGAGGGTCCTGGCAGGGTCCGGAGTCACTGTGGTCGTAGTGGGGTGTATTTAGGGTGTTCTCACAATAGGCGATCCCCAAAGTCCAGTTCGCTCGACTGGTGTGGTTGCTCTGTAACGTACCCAGGTGGATTACGATGAACCGTCCCCGGGTCTGCTTAATGAGGTGGGCTAGGACACATTTCAGGTGGACTTGGACACGTCAATGATGTGACTGAACAAACCTGGCAGCAAAGGGATCATACTGGTCTATGGTGCTAGAATGTCACTGCTGCAGCATTTAAGGTGGAATGGGAAAGTTCAGACGAGGAGCTGTGAACAAGAAGACAACTTCAGATTCAAATGAAATCAGAGGATCAGTGAAAAAGCAGAAGACTTGTTGGTGGCTTGTATTGCCAGGGGATGTCAATGTCTTAGAATAATACTTCCCAAAGAGCAATTCTGTCCTGTAACTTAACGCTCTATGGCTCAGAGGAACCAGGGCAGTGAATACTGAGAGTCTGAGCAGATTGAAGTCTGGTGTAGAGACAATGAATGAAGTGACACACTTGCAGTGAGCACCCACTTACATAGGAGGACTCAGGAGGATGGCCATGCCTGGCAACATCGGTTGGAGGTGCTGTGATTGTGCTATTCTGGTGTGTACACCCCTGTATCACTAACAGTGCATCGAGTATGAACCTAAAGTACGGCTGTAATGATCCTCAGAGCGTGTTCAGGACATTTGGTGCAAAGTGGGGAATGGTCAGGGGGCACAGTCATGCTCAGGCTTAGTTTCCAGTCCAGCCCTGGATATGTACATCATGATCTCTTCAGCAGAATGCTAAAGTCGCTGTCTGGCCATTAAACAAGTTTCTACAGCTACTACTATTAGTTAAAGAAATCGATTGGCTAAATACCACATTTCCCCAGATGTCCGTCCCCACCGTTATATCTCTTTTTGTTTGATTCTGTTTTCAAGCTGAAACCAAAGAGACACTCTGAGAGGCCGATAAGCCTTCGGAGGAAAAACCCTGCTGCAGCTCTGTGCTTGCTTTGCAGTTGAGGTTTCTAATAATATATAAGTGGCTGCTGAGGAGAGCAGTGTGTTTTGGCTGTACACTGTACTCTTTATAAAAGCTGTGGCTACACTTCGTGTACTAACTGAGAAAACAGCCGGTTCTTATTTTTAAACATTCCTAATGAAGTTTGACGCTAATAAGGGACGTTCGGACTGAATTCTCTCTCCCGTTTGTTCAAACCTCACATTACACTTCAGCTCACTCTAATTTGTCTTGTCTCTGACAATGCTAAACCGCTAAAGCTGGCTTGTAAATGTAAATGAGTCTATAAAAGAGCCTCTGGGCTTTCGGGGGCTGTCTGACTAACACTTGTCTCTAAGCTGGTCGAGTCTTTTGATGGTAGGCCGTGGTGAAGGGGGAGGTGAAACATGATATTATTGGTTAATATAAACTCCTGACTTAATGAGGAGGCATAAACCATGTCATATCTGCAGCTCCAGTGTTTCCACTGTGATTAAACTAGCTACCAAGTGTGCCTTTGTGGACATCCCACATTGGGCCATTGGGGAGTTGCACATCGGCGCGTCTTTGCCCCCATGGAATTGTCCCATTGTCCCTTTACCGATAACCAACCAGTAATCGGTGCAGTTTGTTAATTGGGAAAACTGGAACATTTGTCCCATGTGCTGTAGGGTGACCAAATTAATAGACTGCATGTTGATGGTTTTACTCCATAAAGGAAGTTTTAGAGTAAATAATCAGTTTAAATTACTTTGTGATGAAATCAAGATGAGCAGCAAGTACAGGTAGTACAGGTAATGCTAGCTGCTAGCAAACCCAAAGTACCTAGCTAACTAAATAGTGTGAGGACCAAGACCAGATAGCAGGCATATATCAGTCCACTGGCTTGATCAGGTCGGCAGCCCACTGACTATGTGCCACTGCTGGTCCACCTTTGGACCTCCCAGAAAACTGTCCTACACACAAAATCAAACTAGTTCTTAACCTTCTCAGACTGATTTTATAATGATGATAAGACTTTTATTTTGGAAAACAAAAGACAAATATTACCAAGACCATAGAAAACTTAGAGGACGGGGTCTGATATAGAATGACTAATATAGAATGTCTGATATGTCTGATATAGAATGTCTGATATAGAATGTCTGATATAGAATATCTGATATGACTGATATAGAATGTCTGATATAGAATGTCTGATATGTCGGATATAGAATGACTGATATAGAATGTCTGATATGACTGATATAGAATGTCTGATATAGAATGTCTGACTGATATAGAATGTCTGATATGACTGATATAGAATGTCTGATATAGAATGACTGATATAGAATGTCTGATATAGAATGTCTGATATACAATGTCTGATACTTCTGATATAGAATGTCTGATTGGTATAGAATGTCTGATATAGAATGTCTGATATAGAATGTCTGATATAGAATGACTGATATAGAATGTCTGATATAGAATGTCTGATATAGAATGTCTGATACTTCTGATATAGAATGTCTGATTTATATAGAATGTCTGATATAGAATGTCTGATATAGAATGTCTGATATAGAATGACTGATATAGAATGTCTGATATAGAATGACTGATATACAATGTCTGATATGACTGATATAGAATGACTGATATAGAATGTCTGATATGACTGATATAGAATGTCTGATATAGAATGTCTGATATAGAATGACTGATATAGAATGTCTGATATAGAATGATTGATATAGAATGTCTGATATGACTGATATAGAATGTCTGATACTTCTGATATAGAATGTCTGAAATAGAATGTCTGATACAGAATGTCTGATATAGAATGTCTGATAGGTCTGATATAGAATGTCTGATACTTCTGATATAGAATGTCTGATATAGAATGTCTGATATAGAATGTCTGATATGACTGATATAGAATGTCTAATATAGAATGACTGATATAGAATGTCTGATATGACTGATATAGAATGTCTGATATAGAATGACTGATATAGAATGTCTGATATAGAATGTCTGATATAGAATGTCTGATACTTCTGATATAGAATGTCTGAT
>CM067487.1:238943-272474 GCA_034552555.1 Semaprochilodus insignis | reverse complement strand
ACTTTATTCACTGTTTCTCCACAGGCTCACAGAGTTGCACTCAACTGACGAAACTCAACAACATCGCCTCCTCCAACCCCACCCCACCCTACACACCCGTCTGGGCTGACATCACCCCGTGATGTCATCAAGAGACCACCGGAGGCATGCCGGTGTGACATCACTCTGGCATAGGTCTGAGCAAAGCTGAGCGGCAGTTGCATTGGCCCTTCGAGCACGGCTAGCCTCTCGCAAAGCGCGATCACGCTAATTCAGACAATCTGATCCAGACGCAGTTTGGCTTTTTTTGGCTACTCTGCCTGTTTGTAATGGGCTCCCTGGACAGATTCATGTGCATGTGTGTGTTTTTCAGTGTTGCAGTCGGTGATGAAACACGGCCGAAGAGATATTGGTTGAGGAATGCGAGAGCGAGGTCAGAGTTCTGGCAGGAGCTTGCTGCAGTGGAGGGTGGAGGGAAGAGGTGTAGAGGGAGGGACAGAGAAAGAAAGAGTTGGAATTTCCCTACTTAAACTTCCATCTGCAGCATCGGAGGTCAATCCCCCTGGATCGGAGAGCTGGCTTCATGACGCAAATCGCCTGTATGTAAGGGATGCAACATCTGCCTATGACACCAATGGCAAGAAGTTAGACTACAAAGCCAAGCCTTACTTTCTAAGGGGCACCGAGGGCACTTCTCAGGAGAGGAGGGGAAAACAGATGAGCAGGTTGCCAGAGGAGGATGGATCCAGTGAGGGACCATGACTGTAGACCACACTGCCAGCAAACCATATTTGTTTCTCAAATCAGATTGAGTCGATGGTCTGCGGTGTTATTTGCGAGTGATTATATCAGATTTGTGTGTCCGGACAATCGCAGCACTTCAGTCACTCTGGATTCGACATTGTCGTTGATTGTCATGTTGTGAGTGATACGAAAGAAAATTTAAAAAGGACACAATTTTCCAGCCAGAGCATCCAGACTGACATGCATCTGTAAATGCATTTCAAACCACTTTCAAATCTAAAAATATGGCTTTATGTTGACTCTTTAAAATGAGAGTGTAAAGCAGGAGAGAGTCTGAGTTTGTGTAGTGAGAGTGTAAAGCGGGAGAGAGTCTGAGTTTGAGGGGTGAGAGTGTAAAGCGGGAGAGAGTCTGAGTTTGTGTAGTGAGAGTGTAAAGCGGGAGAGAGTCTGAGTTTGTGTAGTGAGAGTGTAAAGCAGGAGAGAGTCTGAGTTTGAGCGGTGAGAGTGTAAAGCGGGAGAGAGTCTGAGTTTGAGCGATGAGAGTGTAAAGCGGGAGAGAGTCTGAGTTTGTGTAGTGAGAGTGTAAAGCGGGAGAGAGTCTGAGTTTGAGTGGTGAGAGTGTTAAGCGAGAGAGAGTCTGAGTTTGTGTAGTGAGAGTGTAAAGCGGGAGAGAGTCTGAGTTTGTGTAGTGAGAGTGTAAAGCGGGAGAGAGTCTGAGTTTGAGCGGTGAGAGTGTAAAGCGGGAGAGAGTCTGAGTTTGAGCGGTGAGAGTGTAAAGCGGGAGAGAGTCTGAGTTTGAGCGGTGAGAGTGTAAAGTTTTTCCTCAGCACACAGAATTCCCTAACCTCTTATTTAAACATTCCTAACACTGGGTTAACTTGGTGTGTCTCCTGTGTATTTAACCCCCCTAACACACCCTGAGAGTTAATGAGAACCATTTGGGTGATCCGCCTGCACACATAAAAACCTTTAAAGGGTGAAAAGCTGAATTCGGATAAAGGCACAGAGACATCAGCACCTTCACATGCGATGCACTATAACTTCATCATCAGAGGAGCGGTTTGGGAGGTGGGTGATGGAGTAAAGCGGGGTGACTGGGTTCACCATGGCTGTGTCTGTTCTGAACTGAGAAACAGTGGTTCATCCAAACCAACATTTCTGCCATTGCTGCTCCAGAGAGACTGGCGCCGTTCTCAGTGTGTGCGGCTGTGTTTGCTGTCCTACATTTCACATAGATACTTGTGTTTGTGTCATCCAGTCGTAAAGTCTTTGATCTTAATTACCTTTATAGGCCTTAATTAGATTAGTACTTCTAGCTCTCAATTAGAACACGCTGGCCACAAAAGACAAAACAAACCCCACATCACAGCGAGGGACCTGCCGTATTACAGAAGAGTTAAGATCTGATCTAATTCATATTACAGAAGCAAATATGATCAGAATTTAAGGATTTTATCTTTCAGCTTCTCATCTCCAGTTAAATCCTCAACTACTCAGTCAAAGTCGACCATCAACTGTCATGTCTGTTATCAATGCTGAAATATAAACACGTAGTCAGAACCATGTTAGAAATTACCGACCTGAAAAACACAAACTGAACTACAGTCTGATCAACTGGAGGTTCTGAACACGCCCTGGTTCTGAGAGCGCCCCCTGCTGTTTAGCCTTACCGCTCCACAGTTTCAGTTTCCATTTCCCAAGGCTTTAGTGTTGCACCCTTATGTTACTCCTCCTAATAAACAGCCCCACATTCAGCTCCACCTCCTCAATATTCACCTCCTTCACTGTAATACTGTATCTGAGCAGTATCAGCACTAACACAGGAAGGTAATAAGAGGGGAGGTAGAGATGGTGGAGGTGGAGATGGTGGACAGTGGAGATGGTGGAGGGTGGAGATGGTGGAGGGTGGAGATGGTGGACAGTGGAAATGGTGGACAGTGGAGATGGAGGGTGGAGATGGTGTGTCTGCAGGGTCTACAGTGGAGGTAAAGGTGAGGTCAGTGTGCTGGGTATAGTTAGAGTGAACCACATACGACCATAGAAACAGCTGCTCAAACAGAATGTAGGACTCTGGTGTTTAGGAAGTTTAGTCTGCTAGGATGTTTTTGTAATCCTGGTTTCTTATCTGGACTTAATGGAGATTATAAAGTTGGTGTTCTGTAATAGCTACTGTCGTAAATTCAGTCCTATCTGAAGTTGTCATGGTGACTAAACAGATCTGATTTCAGAGACGGATGTTTCTGTAATGCTGTAGAAGATCTAGCAGACACAGGAGTGATGGTGCACTGTGCAGCACAGGTTAGAGCCATCAGAAGAAACTTTACCTAAGACCTCATCACAAAAGTCAGCATCTGAAATATGCAAAACAACATCTGGATAAGCCAGGGGTGTTCTGGAAACAAGTGTTGTGGGTTGATGAGGTAAAAATGGATCTGGCCACACGTTCCAAAGATACGTTTGGAGAAAAACAGGAGCAGCATTTGCTGAAGGGGACACCTCGCCAAATGTGAAGCATGTAAATCTGTTTTGCAATCAGTGGCACTGAAACACTGTACGGACAGATACAAGAACATTCATTCATTCATCATGTAAACTACCCAGCATGCACTAGGTAGAATAGATGGAGGAACAGGTCACACTAAATACCAGCAAGTTCTAAAGCAAAGCCAGAAAGATGCTTCAGAAACAGGATAATGATCAAAAACGTCCCTCAAGATCCACTAAGAACGACTTAAGGAAACTCAAGCTGAAGCCTTTGGACTTAAAAGTGCCCTGAACATCACAAAGAATCTGTGGGTCGGTTTTAAACATGCTGTGGATTCATGAAGGTCCAACAAGATCACAGAACTACAAGCGTTTTTTGCAAGGAAAATTGGGGGTGTTCCTCGGTAGTACGGGCGCCACAGACTAGACTTCACTGCTTAGTGAGGAAGTTGATCATGTGGTTATGACACTTACGACATTGACAACAGGTGAAGACAATCGGTGAGGAGCCTCACGTTTCTGTATCTTTCTGAGGACTAGAAGAGCTCAGTGGACATGGCACTCGCTCTACAGACCTGTGGGCTTCCAGCGTTTCTTGGCTGACCTACAAAGCCTCAAAGATCAGACATCCAAAGAGAATATTCGGCTTCCTGAGGCCTACAGTAAAAAGTCATCTGTGGCTGAAGACGAGATATAAAGGCATATAATCCTGCACGGTGTGAATCTCCGGACCTCCGTCACTGGCCAACGTCTCGCCAAGCTCATCTGCTTTGCAATTTGGATACAAATTTGCAATATTCTGCGGCCCGTATCTCTGGTTACCTGAAAACTTGCAGTGCAGATCTGGGCTCACTGGATAGGGCACGCTCTAACAGCCAGAGAATATGGCTCCACGGTGCCACCGGTCAGTGCTGGGGGCTTTACACCCCACTAACCCATTCTGGATTTTGGGTATGGTAACCTTAGGCTCATGTGCAGCTGCTCCAGAGCTTCCCTTTTCACTGCTCAGTGCTTTTAGGCATACGGTTTATGGTTATTTTATGAAGATATTATTATATAACTCACGAGACACGCTGGATATACGGTGTAAAACTGAGTGTGTTTTTGGCAGAGAAGAACTTTTTAAAGGAGATCTTTTGGCAACAGCTGGAACACACGCAGAGAGGAACAGAGAAGAGTGCGGAAAACTAGGAAAGAAAAGAGGAACGAGGCCGAGGGAGGAGCGGGAGAGCCAGAGGAGAAACTCGTCGTGTGATTGCAGAGAGAAGCAGGAATGTTTCGGAGCGAGTCCTGAAGCATGCGTATGTGTGTATGGGAGAGAAACAGGCCAGGCTGTGTAATCTTGCGGCTGATGGCGGAGGCCCAAGCGCTGCCTGTTGCGTCATGGTGCTGCTCCCTCTCTGTTAGGCAGCTCCAGAGCACCACAGCTCTCAGCATGACTGTTAACAGGCAGAAAGGAATCCTGCCTCAAACACAGCTGGAGAAAGTGATCCAAGCTGCAGGAAAGTTAGCAAGTTTAAAGCCATAGTGAAACATCCAGGTCGCTCAGCTTTCTCCCCACAAGCTGTACCCCACAAACTAGCATGGTGCTAAATGCATACCTTAATCACATACTCACCTCAAGCCGTGCGGAGGTGTTCAGGAATCTCTAACAGACTTGATTATGTGGTTTCTGACACTGTATGTCTCACTGTTATCTATAAACATGGAATACATAACTTAGCGTAGCAAAATTAGTAGTCCTATTGTCCATACTAGTCCATAGTCCATACTTTTGTCCATGTATATAGACCAAATCAGGGCATTTATAAACATAAGCATTGGCTGGTTAACACATTCAGTCAGCATATTTCACAATATATGTACATGCATGAATACGTATCAAATAGATATACAGGCACAAGTATTAAGCACACCTCTCAGTCATTAAATTCAGCTGTTTTTATTCAGTCCTATCACTACAAGTGTATAAACTCAAGCACCTAGCCATGTGAGCTACCTTCACAGACATTAGTGAAAGAGTGGATCATAGAGCCCACTGAATCAAGCCTGGTACTGTAATAGGATGCTACTGTTGCAGCAGGTCAGTTTGTGAAATTCCTTCCCACGATATTCCACCATCAAGTATGAGTGGAGTCACTGAACAGTGGAACCGTTTAGGAACCACAGAAACTAACTAGAGCACGTAAGGTTACCGAGCGGAGTGACCGAGGTCTGACGTACATAGTGTGTAGAAGTCTCCAGCGCTCTACTGACCCAGTAACTGCAGAGGTCCAAACCTCCTCTGGCCTTCACATCAGCACAAACACCGTACAGTGGGAGCTTCGAAGACTGGGTTTCCATGGCTGAGCAGCTGCGTGCAGGCCTTACATCACCAGCACAATGCCGAGTGTCGGAGTGGTGTAAAGTAAGAGAGTCCAGTGCAGTGGAAACAGTTCTGTGTACTGATGAGTCACACTTCTCTACCTGGCAGTAGACGAGTCTGGGTTGGGCACATGCCAGGTACCTGCCTGACTGCCCTGTGCTGACTGTAAAGTTTGGTGGAGGCGGAGTAATGATGGGGGTGTTTTTCAGGTTGGCCTAGGTCTTCAGCATACCAGGACATTTTGGACAATTGTATGCTTTCAACTGTGTGAAGAGTTTGGAGACAGCCGTTTTCTGTTCTAGCATGACTGTGCACAAGCAAAGTTCATTAAAGCATGGTTGGAAGCTACCTGCACTCCAGTCCCTCACTTCCTTCTGGGTGCTTTACTTTGATGGTGAGTGTATATTAAAAAATCCAATAGTTTTAAAACAAACCTCAGTAGGCGGGGAATAGCAGAGCAGAGTTAAAGGTTTGTTCTTTGCCTGTTTTATGTCATTTCATTAACACTATCCGATACCATTCCAGTAGTAGTGGTAGCTAGTGCTACTAGCTAAAACAGTACACTTACAGCCCAATGTTAACTTTGGCCAAAATGCTTTTATATGGACACTCAAATATCAGGATATCAGGATTATTCAGAATCCACATCCGTAGATGATGCTGAGCGCTGTTGCCTCTGCTATGCTCAAAACCTCAGTGTGTTTGAGAGCATGCAGTTAGCACCATGCTAATTGGCAGCATAAAAGTTTACGTGTTAGCTGCATTAGCCTCGTAAGTAAAGGAACCATGCCCTGGACTTTATTTGGGGTGAATCTGATTATTTGTCTGATGATTTGCAGCAGAAGTACAGTTTCTAGCATGATGTGTTATTTGAGGTATGGTGCTGTGTTTTGAAATGTCCGTATGCTTTGTGTTATCCTGCTTGCGTGTGTTCAGGGACCACCCCCCCTCCCCCACACCCCACCCGCCATGCTGTCAGGCAAAGTTATAACATAATATAGCGTTTCCCTTTAGATTACCACCAGATGTTTAATGTACAGTGCAGAGAGAGAGTGTGGCGTGTCACTTCTGCGCCGATGCTCAGATTCCACCGCATGAACTCCAGAAAGAAATGATCTCGACTGTCATCTAGTTAAAGATGCTGAGATACTGAGAGTTATGAGTGAAAATGTAACTTCACAGGTCAAAGATGGAAGGAATGATCATCTGTTATGTTGGTCTATTAGAAGACCTAGAGGAGAGGCCTGCTCTCCAAGTATCCACACATTGTCCTTTATTGGGGGATTTTAATAACTTGCGATGATGTCCAGAACTCATGTTCACATTCACAGGAGAGCAAACACCTCCCAGGAGTTTGGGATTTGAAACCAGGAGATGGGAATTTATGGGAATAACAGTGAGAATAGGAGAAGAAGAGTGAGAACAGTGAGGAGAAGAGCTGAACATTTCAGGACTGTTCCTGAACAAGAGAGCAAGAGGGAATGAAGAAATGGTTTGCATTAAGAGAGCTCCACATTTGATCCGTAGAGCCTGGAGCGGGGCCAAACCATGTCATTAACCTCTTATTAATTCTGGCACCAGTGGAGGCCACAGCTCTGATGGCAGTGGTTTCTGAAGGCATGTTTATCAAACATGACTCTCGGATCCAAGCTTGAAGTTCCAGGCCTCTCCATCGTTGATGTCTGGGGCTGCTTTATGTGTTCGTGCTGTGAGGTCATGCTAGCGCAGCTTGAGCTAGCATGCTAATGCTTAATCCTTCAGAGCTGTGGTGAGAACCAAACGATGAGTTCATCTGGTGTTTTTGGTGTTAATGCTGTGAGGTCATGCTAGCAGAGCGTGTATTAGCATGCTAATGTTTTATTTGTTGGGGCTGATGTTGAACGTCCAAGTAAATGACCCCAAGAGAAGTAACTGGTGATATTGAAGTTAGAACTGGATTTACTGGTTTGTGAGTTGGTGTAAAGCTATGGGACAGTTAACAAGCCTTCACGGGGTTACTTACCGCTGACCCTACTCCATTAGTTTATCCAAGTCTTGGATTTATTAGACAGCTGTCCGTCTCTAGTACAAATCATCAACGTCAATAATCATTGAGCAGGTTCTCTTACCTGCACAGTCGTATCATCAGTGGTCATGTCATACTGGCCTATAAGCAGTGATGTTTCTCCAGGGACCTTGAGGCACCGGCTTGATAGATATAAACCACATGTCCAAACACCTTCTACCTCTTCTGTATGGACACACAGCTTCCAGAGGCTTGTTTAGGTTCTTTGACACCTGAAAAAGGTGCTGGGTTTGTGTTACTGACTAATAGGCCTAATGGCGGCCGTGGCCGTAAGGTAGGGTTCACTCCTGGTCTTGTTATGTTCTGCTTGGTTGAGTCCCGACTTTGTGGTTTGACTCCATTCAAACCATGTGTGAGAGTGGGAGAGGGAAAACAAAGTGGGCATACTTCTCATAACTCCATGGTTTCTCCGACTCGGGAACGGCAAGGTGGAGAAACAGATAACCATTCCTGCTGTGTGTGTGTGCCGAATCCAATCGGATATACTCCAAGAGGGAACGTTTGTGAGGTTCTGGCAAAAGAACCTATAGACTGAATACGCCTCAACGTTGGGTGAGCCAGTGGCTCGTTTTGGGGGCCAAAAGGCCTTGATACCGGTGGGGTGGGGGTTAGATAGGAAGCATTATGTCCTAGAAAAATCACTATAATGAGGATGAAGAACAGAAAAATGGAAAGCAACCACACAGTAGACGACTGCTGACCATGGTCTAGATGTGTGAGGTGAATGGTTAAAGAGCACTACATGGCAGTGAGCTGTAAGTTTGGATCAGGAGAGCAGTTTTTAAATGAAGGAGACAGTTGTGAAAACGTAATTGCCATTCAGAAGTGGACTTGCTCTTCGGACTGCTGTCTTCCTGCTTAACCCAACAGCACCAATGCACATTTCCCTGCAGGACTTTCTGACTGTTACTGCATGTCAGTCAGACCCGCACAAGAGTGTACTGAATATTAGTGTGGTGTTGCTGGACTGCTGTGTTAGCTTTATGCCAGGATGTAACGAGACACCTGTGACCTCCAGTCCACATAACGAGGTATCATTTATTGGCTAATGCGAACTGAGCCATGTTCCTCTCGGTTAGCAATTGCTTTAGCTCTGTTCTCCCATTGATGCCATTTTCACCCAGTCTCTTTCTGATACCGGAACCCTGAACGCTTCCACTCTGAGGCCAAAGAGAAATGCCATTGCTCAGATGTTCATCTGGGATCCTTTAGGAGTAGTTGCTGTGCTAATGGAGGAATTTTGGTAGGTTGAACACTTCGAGACATTACAGTAACTTTCTTTCTGATCTCTTCCAGAATTTCGTTTGATCAGAATGTAGTGTGCTGATCTTTTAGCCTACTTCATGATGCTGGAAAGGCTCTATTTAGGGATGTTTAGATTCAGCAGGGCGAGCAGTAATCCAGCCTGGATGTGTCTGCTCTAATTGATCCCAGGTATAAACTAAGTTTGGTTAGGTTTTTTGACTAAAGGCCCGCTTGGTTATGAATAACGCTTATTTCTTCAGTGATCGTTTAAAACTGTGTTTCGTTTATGAGGCTTGTCTTTGTCTGATATTAAATGTTGCTTGAGGATCTGAAACACTTCACTGTGGACACATACATGCGAAAACAGAATTAATCAGGAGGAGGCAAACACTTCCTCAGGCTAAGATATTGATAGGCTATGACAGGTCGTCCCCCTGCACTTAAACTGAACCTCCTTTACTGTATTGCAGTCACTCTTATGTTGCAGTAACATGTATTTGTACAGCTGTACATCTCCATTTTTGTTGATTTTTAGTTTTATGCATCATTTGAACACAGCAGCTGCTGTTTACACTGTGTCAAAATGTGATGATGAATGTACCAACAGAAATGGTCCAAAATTGCTTGGTAAAAACTCTGGTTCCGTTGACTTACATTAAAGTTCAATTAGGTTTTTGCCCTCTCCTGTAAAGTTGCCATTTTGGAGATACGTGTTTTTCTTTGGACAGCAACGATCTATAATAGACTTGGTGAAATGAAGTGATTCTGATTCTGATGAAATCTCAGGTGGATGCTACAGTGTTGCTAAACAGTTGCTATGGTATTCACAGTAGCTTCTAGGGTGTTGGCCCCCATACACCATAACCCCATCCCCTGTAGCTATCCCCTAAGCTCAACCTTAGGTGAGTCCATGTCCATGAGTTCATCCAGTCAACTGAATCTCAAACAGGCGTACACACTAATCAGCATGTATCCATCTCAGTTTTATTGCCCTCAAATCCTCTGCTAATGCCTTGCCTCCATCATTAAGGTCTGATTAGCCAGATTTCAAGATGCCAAGGTTCCAAAAGGATCCCAATCACTGAAAAAGCTCGTTTAAAAGAAATCCCGTTCAATGGCCCTTATTAAGCATTTAATGCTGCAAACTCGAACCTCTGGCTGACTGACTCCTCTTTAGCGCTCGCTGACTGACGTCAGAGCCATTAGGAAGAATGCTGGCAGCCTTCAAATCTGGCTACGATTAAAAATCACTCTCCCGCTTTCTCTTCCTCTGTCACTCTCTCACTCTCTCAGAACCGAATGACTCGTTTCCATCTTCTCCTCCACTTGGGGCGAACGTAAACATGGCTAGCGGTCTCCAGGCAGCCTGAGCGCTCCAAGGACTTTACATAACGCCAGATGATGGAGTTTTAAGGGCACCCCCGAGGAGAGGCTTTCAGTAAGTGCTCGAGTGGTTTTGGCAAGCGCTGCTCACAAATACCATGGAAATCGTTCATATGGATCCAGTGAACACCACAGAAATCAAAGGCAAACACAAATGTGTTGTCCATTCATCAGCTTCTGCCCAGACAACGTGACTGGCCTAGCTTTGGGCTGTCCTGAACTTTTAGGTGTGAGCTAAGCTAATCTGGGTCAGGCCAAGGAATGCTGTTACAAAGCTTGTTATGCTGGGATGCCTTTGGGAAGCCCTGACCGAACAATCCATCACGGCCCGGGTGAAGTGATTTAGAGCAACTCTTGGTGGGATAAGCAGTCCGGGAAAAGGGGTCGAGAACCCTCGGCCTGAAGAGATTCATGATGTTATGACAGGCGGAATTGGGCCATGATTAAGTTAGGAACAATCTATAAGCTCAAAGTGCTTACACATCACTCTCATCTCCTCCAGATATGAGGATATCCAGAGGAACATCTGCCCACGTTAGTAAATATAAGCAAGCTAGTGTACAGGTGCTGCATGCATAGGCATGTGCTAGATCTGCCAAGAGTCAAGATGTAACAAAATACAATAGATCTGGAAGACGCATGTAAATACAAGGTTGTCATGTTGCCCAGGTGAAAGAGGCTGTGAGTTGGTATGATCAACACCTGGCCTTGTGCTTACGCTTTGGCTATAACAGGCCTCTCGGGCAAGGAGGCCAGCAGGACAACGCTGCACCTGTTGGACTCCTCCATAATCACCCTGAGGGCTAATATAAGTCCCTTTGACCAACTGTTTTAAAGGTGCCCTACATCTCAGAAACCATGTAATCAAGTCTGTTAGAGAGAACTGCACATCTCCACACGCTTTGAGACAAATGTAATGATTTAGGTGTGCAGTTAGCATCATGCTACCTGACTATGCCTATGGGTGAAGTATAAGCTCCATTACTTTGGCATGCACTTAGCATAGCGCTAATTGGTGGAGATTATACTTCTGTTATTTGCTAGGCATGCAGTTAGCACAATGCTAATTACAGTGTTGTACTCAAGACTGCTAACTCCGAGTCCTAGTTGAAACCAAGACCCGGACACATTCAAGATCAGTCACAGTCAAGAGCAGTACTTTTAGTAGTCGAGTCTGAGTCAAGACAGAGACCAGGAGTGACCAGGACCAAGATAAATTCATAGATAAGAGTCCAGATTATATTATATTATATTGAACTAGAGCAGATCAGAAAACAAATAATACCCAGTTAAATAATCAGTTAGACCCTCAAGCAATCAGCTAGACGCTAACCTGTGGGCTGTTAACACCCAGGAACAACCATTCAGCTTAACTCAGGTGAAGGCATCGGACTCGGCAAGTCTTGACAACAACCCCGAGACCAAATCCAAATCAGGTTGTGTTTGAGAAGAAACCGGGACTGTTAGTTTATGGTCTTGAGACCAGTCTTGAGGCCAAGATCGGACTTGAGTTCTACAGCACTAGCTAATTAGTAGAGTATATACTTCTATTACCTTTCAGACATGCAGTTAGCACTATGCTAATCAGTAGGGTATGAGCTTTGATCACTGCTTATGTGTGCAGTTAGCACTAAGCTGTTTGGTGAAGCTATACTTGCTGATCCTTTGCTGCTCACAGAATGAGCAATCAGTGACAGTGGAGAGGCTATCTTCCATTTTAGAGACAGTGTAACGGAGAGATCTGTTGCTTCATTCAGAAGCTGAAAAGTTAAGTACCTTCATGTTTAACTCTGTTCAGAGCTGATTGGCTTTTGGAGACTTTAATCCTTGTAGGGTTGGAGAACAAGTTCCAGCTTCTGCTATCTTGGTTGTCATCATGCCAATGCCAGAACCAACAGTGATTGGTCAAAAGTCCAAAGTTCAGGGTTTAGGATCCAGTGTAATATCCAGTAGCTCTTACAATCTATAAACCCGTATATATACATTTAACCCTTAAAATGACCACCGTGTGGGTCAAGCTGCTCGCAGTAAGCGCTAGACGTGGCTGACATGCTAATGGTTACAGACATAAAGAGGAGCTGGTGTTGGATTGTGTGAGTTCAGGTCTGCTTTCAGGAACTCACTAAAGAGCGTATAATACAGCCCCTGTGTTGGTGCATGAAATGTTGTTTGACGTGTTGTGGAAGTGCAGTGCTAGCCTGTTGCAGTGAACTTTAGAAGCAAGAGGAAAATGAAGCCCTCAAACACACGCCGAACCAGGAATCTAAGAAATATCCAGCAATGGAAAACATATAACGCAGAATTCAGGATAGTCTTCAGGCTTATTGTGCTCCAACCAAATAATTACAAGGAAGGAAATAACAGCGTTCTGTCTGGCCTGGTCGTTCGTCAGACTCCATCCCACTGAGAAGTAGAAATGTCACCGTGCTCCTGCCAGGGCCTCTGTGCTGATATGCACGTCATCTCCTTGCTCTCCAGTGTTTCTGGCTGTGGCAGGCCATATGTAAAAATGTGCACACTTACTGAAAAGTCACAGAGCAGAGCTGCCTGTAATAGTGATCTGCAGTCTATTACTTCCACACGTCTCCTTCTTCAGTAATGGCACTGAGGCTACATGGCTAATTGCTTGTCCTGTTATCTGGTGTTGACCCGAGGAGGATGGGTTCCCCTTTTGAGTCTTGGTTCCTCTTGAGGTTTCTTCCTTTTTCTGAGGGAGTTTCTCCTTGCCTCTGTCGCCCTGGGCTTACTCACTGGGGGCTCAGACACCAGATTCTTTGTAAAGCTGCTTTGTGAGAACCTCTGTTGTAAAAAGCGCTATATAAATAAATGTTGACTTGACTTGACTAATCTAGCTTATAACTAGTAGAAGGTCATAACCCACCAACCCACATCCTATCCCCTGTATCTGAGAGTATTCGAGTGTCGTGGTTGAGTTCTTCCCCTATGTAATAGGAGAACCCTTCAAGAACCCGATACGTCATCAGAACAAATTAAAACAATAGGAGCAACACCAAATCTGGGCTTATCAAGAAACACTGCAACCCTGACAAACTAAACCCTAAATAGCAACCAAGTGAACATTGTGTGTTGTGCTGGTGTGAGTGGATCAGACACAGCAGTGCTGCTGGACACCACAACTATCCAGCCAGCAGCGTCCTGTGGGCGGTGTCCTGTGGGCGGCGTGTCTAATAGAGTGGACAGTGAGTGGACACAGTGTTTAAACACTCCAGCAGCACTGCTGTGTCTGATCCACTCACACCAGCACCACACACACTAACACACCACCACCACGTCAGTGTCACTGCAGTGCTGAGAATGATCCACCACCCACATCATACCTGCTCTGTGGTGGTCCTGTGGGGGTCCTGACCATTGAAGAACAGGGTAATACAGTACACAGAGAAACAGATGGACTACAGTCTGGACCTGTACAACTACACAGTGTCCTGTATGGTCAGTGGAGCTGATAAGGTGGACAGCGGGTGTAGATATGAGGAGGTGGTTTTAGTGAATGTCTATATTCATTTTCAACATTCACTCAAAATGACTGGTTTTGGAAAACTGCAGTATTTCACTGATCTGTTCTCACACAAAGCTTCCGAGACCCCTGAAGACGCAATGTTGAATATTTAAAGCATTGGATTAAGCCTAACCCTAACACTAGTACCATGGCAACCCCACCCTGCCTATCAGTCAGCATTTCTGTTTTTGTAGCTTTGCTGAAATGGATCTTCTGTGCATGCTTGTGTCAGGCTACACTGCAGAGGAGACACAGGACAAACGTACAGAAAGCGTCTGTGTCTGAGAAATTGTTTGCAATAAAACTGATCTAGCTTTATGGAGGCCTGCGCGCTAAGCTAAACAGAAACTTTACGGCAGTCCTCATGAACTTTTGTGATGTTTTCTTGGTTCTTTCTTTCTGATCGTACATGCGGCCTGTTTCTGTTTGTTTTGATGGCATGGATACGCAACTCGATATGATATAAACTGGAGGATAAACTGCAAGAAAGAAACAGAATGAGCGAGCGAGCGAAAGGATAAAAACACTTTGGCCTGAAACAAATAGCTCATTACTTGTGTAAACACAAACTCTGAGACGGGCTGAAAAGCATGGTGAGAAAACGCTATTAACACAGAGAGAGAGAGAGAGAGGGAGCAGGAGAGAGAGAGGGGGAGCAGGAGAGAGAGAGGGGGAGCAGGAGAGAGAGGGAGCAGGAGAGAGAGAGGGGGAGCAGGAGAGAGAGGGAGAGAGAGGGAGCAGGAGAGAGAGAGGGGGAGCAGGAGAGAGAGGGAGCAGGAGAGAGAGAGGGGGAGCAGGAGAGAGAGGGAGAGAGAGGGAGAAGGGGGGACAATCAGATGAATGTGATTCCTGTGGCTGTGACATATTCATTTTCCATTACAAGGGACATCTGCAATCCATCATGTTACAATGCATACAGCATGTAGTGCAGCGCCAGCAGCTTTGTGTGCCACGGACGAGGAGGAGGCGCTAACACACGAGCGTTAAGGGTGCTGCAGAGCTTCATCTCACACTTTACACTCACACCGAATATTCACACTGCTCTGTACGACTGACACACTCTCTTCATCAAACTGGCCTTTTAAATGTTGCTAAATGACCATGACGCACCTACGTGGGGCTCGGAGCAGCCGTGTATTACATCAGTTTTTGGGCCCCGTGAAAATGTAATGCGCGGGGCCCTCAGCGGGACCTGCTTCTGAAACCTGCTGTACGCTCCTCATGGTACCCCAAAGTTCTGTTTCAGAATGTGTACAATGTGGAAATGATGAATCAGCGCCAGTCTAGCAGTGTATCGTTTACATGAGGCACACTGTCATTCATGCAGTCCTGTTAGGTAGCCAATAAAACAACAGCGTTCAGCTTCCAGCCAGTGGCGTGAGTGCACCGCTACCCCTACTGACCAAACTTTACAGCAAGACTGAAATATGAAAAAAGACGGTAGAATGATGTAAATTATCATATTTAAATGCTGTATTATTGTAGTGAGTGACACACACTGTGTTTTGTATTGTGTACTTTGTGGGCGGAGTCAGTAATATAAAACTAATGCACAACGTAACATGTATGTAAATAAAACATTAATACCATAGCAGTGGCCTTGCAACACCTTAGCAACCACCTGGAATACCACAGCAGTGGGGGAATTCCTGTCTCTGCTTCTGCTTGTTCCTCCTCTTTCCTTAAGACTCCGGGGAATGCCGATGCACAGAGACCTCCAGTATGGAATGATCGTCTCTGAGTTCAGGTTTTGACCTGGCACCAAGCCCACAGTGGTCCTTTATTTCTACATCCCCTTTTATTTACTTAGTAAGATTTATCCAGCATCTTCACCGTGATTGACAGCTAAATATTCCCAGCTGTCTCTTTGGAATTTGTCTTCCCAATTCCCCTATTCCGGCGTCCAAATTCTGGTTTGGAATGAGGAATCTAAATTACATCAACAGCAGAAAAATCACCATCAGTGCGTCAGGATAGGCTCGTTAAAGTGAACGAACAGGAATAATCCCTCGGCATGATCAGCGAACGATGAGAGTGAAGCTGAGAACACAGGAATGGTAGGAAGTCTGAGGAAGCCGGTTCCCCGTGCAGGGTAAGGATTAAGCAGGACATTTCCTGTGTGTTTCTCAGACGCAGGCTTGAAATATAACTTTAATAAAAACAGTAAGTTTGACAGTCAGAGCCACATCTAAGAGCACCATGTCCCGGGAAAGCGGTCGCGCGGTTGTTCTGTGTATTTACGACTATTGTCCTTAAATTAAATGGAGCGCAATGGGCCGAACCAATTCCGCAGCAAGAATTTATCCTGAGCACAAATTGCGCCATCCACCATCTCCAGAAACGCAAGCCAAGACAAAGAACGCTAGAACGCAGCTGGCTAAAGGTTCATTACCGCATGACATCATGCTGCACTGAATCATGCATTGATTACCCTGCAGCGGATAACAGGAGACAACGTAATAATCATTTCCCCGTCAGAGGGGTTTAAATATCAACGGCCTCGTACACAGAACTCCTTAGAACTCTTACAACATCTACGGTGGAACTCGTGGTGAATCTTCACGGTTTTGGATTTACAGTTTAGTGTCATAGTCGCACATTTCCATGACTTTAGTTACTGGTTATAACCCCCCTATGCATGTGTTATTACAAATGTATGAATATGGCAATGATTTAAATTAAATAACTGTCCTCTGGAATGTTCCTTAGGGAGCCAACGATTCTATGGCATAACACAAAGAGCTCTCTCTGGCGTCTGGATATTTAAGGTGCCGTATGGTGCGTGTAGCCAGGACCAAATATATAAAACAAACAAAATGATTTACGGGTGGTGCGGTGGTACGGTGGTGCGGTGGGTAACATGCTCATATCATTAGTGCAGAGTAGAAACTCAGTGTTTCAGTGTCGAAACGTTTTATTGTGTTTTATGTTAATTCAGTTCAGACTCACTACTATAGGCTGATTTAGAAAACATCCTCATTTCTCTCAGTTTCTGAAAAGAACGTTCACCTGCTTTCATGTTCAAATTTTCCTGTTCCACCTTAATTGGTGCGGTGACATTCTGGCCTTTCCACTGTTATAATAAGTGCTACACCAAATAATGTGGAATTTAAACTAAGAGCTGAAAAGGAAACGGAATGTCAGCCCCAAATGTTAACGTTGAATTAGGCTGGAACGGGAAATATGAACAAGGAGCTGCTCAGTAAGAAGATGGACTTCAGCCTCATAGTTTTAGTGCTGGTAGTAGTGTAGTGTTTCTGATACGGAGATTTAACCTATTAAAATATCCCACCTGGAGTTTAGAGCCACCAAATTCAACCCTGTTCTTCAGTGTCACTGCAGTGCTGAGAATGATCCACCACCCACATCATACCTGCTCTGTGGTGGTCCTGTGGGGGTCCTGACCATTGAAGAACAGGGTAAAAATCCCTAAACAAGCCCTAATTGCAAATTTTTAATACAAATCAAGTCATTTCGAGTCACCTGCCTCAAGTGTAAGTCAAGTCACAAGTCATGAACACCAAGTCAAAGCCAAGTCGAGTCTTTCATCGTTGTTAGTCAAGCAAGTCTCAAGTCCTTAAATTTGCGACTGGAGTCCGACTCGAGTCAAGTCATTTGACCCGAGTCCTCCAACTCCGCCACCGAGAGTAGTAAAATGGGAAGTGGTGATAATAATGTGGCCTGACTATGTAGTATTTCACTGTATTATACATGTATTTCCCCCAAACTGCTTTTACACTGCATGCAGTGAGGAGAGGCAGTTAAGCCGTGATGACTCTGTCTCCTTCCCCTATGGGACACAATCAGAGCCCGCCCCTGCGATTCAAACGTCTCAGGTTCCAAACACGGCTCGTGTCGTGAGCCTGACGTGGCCTGGCGCCCGCCCGCCACCCCGCGCGGAGATGACAGCACCGGAAAGGAAGCGGCGGATAATCCTTAGCACCACTGCAGGAGCCAAACAAACACGCTCACAGCTCGCCATGCGGCATGCTCCTGATAGAAACGCTGATACGAGCCCTGAGAACACTTTCTGTCGGAGCCAGAGCGGAGAAATATAACCCAGCTGGGTTTGCTGACTGCAGCGAATATGTTTCTCAAAACATGTCTTCATCTTGCGGCTTATACAGATTAAACCCAGTCCTAAGGACTAACGCCCGAAAGGGGGAATCCCCCCTGACATGACACCCCCCCTCACCAAGGGTGTGGACCACTTTCCACCAGTTACATTGACAAATGAGTGGAAGCACAGAGTAGGTGTTTCTAATAAAGTGGACAGTTAGTGGAAGCTCAAGGTTGGTGTTTCTAATAAAGTGGCCAGTTAGAGGAGCACATAGTAATGTTTCTAATAAAGTGGCCAGTGATTTTAAGGACAAGAAGGCGTTTCTAATAAAGTGGCCAGTTAATGTAATTAAGATGAAGCTAAGTGTTATTTAGTGGTTATTAATTATCATGTATGACCAGAACAGATCACAGCTGCGGTGGATACAGTACCCACACTGTTCTGGGAGAGTGTCAGTGGGGCATTATCATCTATTCTCGGGCCTCTCTCCACAAACCCGGGGGTGCATTGAGGATTAGTTACTGCTCAGGGCACGTTTCTATCTTGGGTGACACTAAATATGTCCCACCTGCACTGTCATTTAAACCAGCGCCAGAAGGTGGAAGGAAACCTCCAGGAATAGTAAAGCTCAGAGAGGGCTTCTTCCGCCTGGATCTGTTTATGAGCACGCTCCCCGCCAGCCTTCGTGGAGCGCAGCCAGACACCATAACACACCCACATACACTAACATACTCATACACGCACACACACACACACACACACACACACCCAGGCACCTCTGATTTTCATCAGCCATTAAACGGAGGAACGTGCCCCAAAAATCTTTCCATGCTTTAGAACTTGCCAATGACGTTGCAGACTGGGTAACAAAACATGTTAACCCTTAGAAGCTGCACAGCGGAAAAAATATCACATACTGCAGTTTAATAATGATTTCAGACTCGAGGCTCGCTTCGATTCATACCAGTCTCACTCAAACACTCGACCTCCTCCACAGAACGAGGTTTAGGGGTAACAAACTCAACATGCTCTTTTAGTGTAGAACTCAAACAGTGCTATAACTTTTGCACAAGCCATATACACAACTCCAATTCTAATACAGCTATTAGCTATTCTAATAAATATAATCAGAATGTAATGATTTACAAATCTCAGAACCATATATTATTTATATTTCATATACAATAGACCACAGACTGCTGTTAGAGAGGAGGGGAGGCTACACAGTGGTAAACATGGATCTGAGACGTGTTGCTGCCGTCAGGTTCTAAATGAGTTAATGATGCTCATGATGGTCAAATGTCCCACTTTCAGCATCTGATATGTGTTCTATGTTCTACTGTGAAAAAAAAAGGATCTATGAGATTCATAAATAATTATATTCTGTTTATATTTACATTCATTACATTTTACACAGCGGCCCAACTTTTCCCGGAATTGGTCTTGTACTCTTGCACACGACTGTACACATACAAAGTGCCCATAATATTGAATTTTCTGCAATTTTACCGCATATTTTCTATTTTGTAAGTGTTGCTAACATTTAACAAAAACTATCTAAATAAAATTAATTTTAAAAAAATCACAACTTTTGTTCCACAAGTTTTGCACAGCACACACTTTTATTTTAACATGTTAAAGGAGCCACATGTATACGTTTAAGTTTAAAACAATCTGAAATTAATTAAACAGAATATGAAGGCATAACAGTTCAGTGTGCTAAATACATCTGTTTAGCATGTTGTAGAGATATCTACCGGAGTTAGCATGCTAACCAGCTAGCCCCGGCCCGTCCTGTCTGTAATACCACTGTGTACCTGAGGAGGTGATAGTGAGTTACTGTAGTGCTGTAGGAGTGAAATCAGTCCAACATGAGAGGATGAAGAAGTAGCTCTGCTGCCCCGACGGTGTATTCTAACCTCATGTTGAAGGTGTAAAAATGAACTCCAGCTTTCTACTCACTACTGAACACCACAGTGTGGAGTGTCTAGGGTTTCTAATGAGGGTGGCACTGATATGCTGGGTCCATGCACACCACAGCAGACCACTCCACACCGGCCGTGGCTGATAGATTTACACCGAGAAAAGTAGACAGTCTTTTACATAAACAGACAAACGCTAACGGTCTGTTTTGTCAGCTCAGCTCAGCTCAGATCTTTCAGCTGGAATTAGTCAGTTGTACATACACATGCTAGCAAAACGTCTTTAAAATAATGTGTAAATGATAAAGTACATTTAAAAGAACATTATATATGATCTTTAGTACTTTACTGTGACCTGTTACTGCTTACAAACGATCTGGAAATCATTTCCAAAGAATGAGTAATATTTAAACAGTCTTTAATAACTTCTTCGTTCTTTCTTCACAACCACTACCATAAATTTATGATCCAGTCCCACCAGCTTTTAGAGTTTGAAGTGCGTCAGTGCTCAATATCACAACAGAGGTGAAGCTGTTCACATCAGATCACAAATGTTCGCCAACACTGGACACATTGGAGCTTGAGTTTGTCCTGCTGGTGATTTCTGTCATTATCTGGATCTGATTTAAAATCAGAGGACTAAACGAACTTGCTGAGCTCCTGTTGTCTTCTTTAAGAGTGTTCAGCTGGAGTTCTGCTCATTCCAGCAGTAATCACCCAGGCAGGGAGCCAGCCAGAGAAACCCCACCACACCCAGCGACTGCTGTTCCTTTTGGCTTATACCAAATATCTAATGCTGTTGAAAGAAATGCTGTTGTGTCCAGCTCTCCACACGAAGCCTCGGAAACACTCTAAAAGAGAGATGGAGGTGGGTTTGGTGCAGAGGTGCAGTCTAGTCTGAAGTACTTTCAGTGAGAATGATTCCCTCATTAGTTCCTGATATAGTGAATATGTACGTAGGGATTAGGAATTCGGACACTGGATAGGGCCTGGTAGAATCTGCTGCATGACCAGACGAAGTGGCCAGTGATTGTACACTCCCCCTTTTTGAAGCAGTCCATCCCTCCTGCTGATTTTGCTCCTCCTTCCAGTCTGTTTTTAGAGCATCGCATCCTCCGCTCCGTTAGGAGATGCTGAGGATCTCCTGCCTCCCCCTGTTAAGGCATCTGTGTCCCTCTGACGCTATAAGACCATTCGTCCTAAAATCACCTGTTAATGATCTGAGCTTTAGAAATGTTTCCATCACCAGTCAATACTAATTCATATCTTGGACCTTAAACGGTCTTCAGAATTGGCTCTAACTTCAGCACGTGCGATTTCTGTATGGGGGTGCCTAGGAGCACATTGGCGTCATTCTCACCAGAGAACCGTGGCAGGATTCCAATCGCTGTGCCATTCCACTGGGGGTTCTGCATGGTGGCGTGAGTCAAAAGATTAGTGCTCGCCACTGAACGTCAGCACTGCACGAGGGGTTTAAACACGTGAGATATACCAGCAGGTGTTCAGCCAGGACGTGTTTGGTGTCTGAGGTATGCTTCTTTAGCTAGACCTAACAAGCTTATGGACCATATAGCATAATGCTAATCAGGGGCATCACTGGAGGTTCATGGGGGTGGGCGGCGGGGGGGGTAGTTGAAGATGGGGGGAGACTAAGCTTCAGGAAGCCACCATATTCATCCACTTTGGGGAAGAACCCTTTCCTGTTCCAGCATGACTGTGTCCCTGTGCACAAAGCCAGATCAATGAGGACACGGACTGAGGAGTCTGGTGCGGAGGAACTCACAAACACACTCAGACACTGTTGTATATGTCAGCCAGGCGTGGGATTGTCCAGCGTGTGATGCAGCACCACCACATGTAAGTTTACTGGCCTCCTTGTTTACGTGATGCGTTTTACTAGATGCATTCTGACTAGAGTCACGCTGACATCAGTGACAGCTCTCTCTCACACATGCAGAAATGGCCTTAAATTCCTCCTGCATGTTGTGCAGATCTTACCAGCTACAGGAAACGTTCAGTGTAGGTAACGCTGCTGTACGAAGATCTGTAGGTTAGTTGGTTCATGGGTTAGCCTACACTGTGAATGTTGCTCAGTGTGCTCAATAAAAGTCTCACAAAGTACAAACTGTTTGTGTGTTCTTGATGTAGTTACATTGTGGGCCTTGTTCAGACTGACAGCCAAAGTGTGATTTTTAGCATATCCAGATTGTATCCTGGTAGAGTTTTATAGTCTGGACATGCATTCAGTAGCCTGGATCACTGCATTTCAGTCAGTCAGTCGCTGCTACAAGGTAAGTTGTAGTTCTACAAGAAACCTAAATTAATGTTACAAGCTTCAGATAACACTGTGTTTAATCTTGAATGTTCAGAGAGGCCAGAATGTGTTTGTCGTTAAGCTTAGTGCTAAAGAAAAAAAACTAACTTTATAAAGACCAAATCAAACTTTACCTAAAGTAACTACTCCACTGTATTTAGGTTTGGTTGGTGGTTCCCATCACCACCACTGTAATAGAACTGTACATCTAAACTATGTCACACCAAACCACTCTGTTTACCTCTCAAACACTCAATATGGAGAAATTTGGAAAATCTGTGGAATTTCCCTTTAAGAAGCATCATTCAGAACTTTGGGATGAGCTGCAGTGATCCAGGATTGATCCTCCAACAGTGTTTGTAGTGGTCAGTGTTCTGGTGCAAAGCCTTCCCAGAAGAGTAGAGGCTGTACCTGCAGCACAGACTCCCCATTAATTCCTTCATTTCAGAAGAGACGCCGGAGGACCAGGTGTCTACAAACCTTTGAACACAGAGTGGCTGGAACGTCCATAGTCATCATTTACTTCCAGTCAAACCTGGTAGACCCACCAACACGGTCCCCATCAGATAAACAGCACCTTCATCTCTGAGAGAGAGGAGAACATCAAGCTCCACTCCTGCTTCAGATCTGAGAACATCCACAGGTGTTCCTGTCCATCTTTCTATGAAAGACACCTCAACACTATGGAGGTCTGGAGGGAGGTGTAGCTGTTCAAGAGGCTCCTCACTGAGGAAAGGAGAACATGTACACTAGAACACTGGACATCTGAGATGTAGGAGCTGGAGAGAGGTTTTATGGACTGACGAGTCTAAACTTGAGATCTTCGTAAGCAGCAGAATCTGGAAGCAATGAAAGACTGATCAGTAAAGCGTGGTGGAGGATCAGGGCAGATTTGCTGATCTTGCAGTGTGCTCAGCAGCAAGATAATGACCCCAAGCACACTGCTAGATGATCAAGATGTACTTATCAGAGAAGCTGCTGGCGTTGATCAGTGTCAGAGCACAGACCTCAACGTGACTGAATGCGTTTGGGTTATTTGGATGGTGAGAAGCAGGAAAAAAGAAATCGGTTTCTAAGACTGAACTGTGGAGGCGTGACTCTCTGAGGACCTGAAAGGGAGTCTCCTGAGGAGAACGGAAGCTGGAATGAAGGTGAAGAGTGACACACTCAGTCATCTGATTTTATATTTAGCTGAGTTTTTTCTTTGCTAAGTATGATTTTATCTCAGGCAGGTGGAGTCTGCAGGTACGCTCCACGTTAGAAACCACCTTGTCTTGCATCATGACTTGTCCTGCTTGGCAGCAGTCCAGACATGCTCAGGTGTGACGCGTATGGCTGGGCCGTGCGGGCATTTCCTCTCACTTTCACTGCACAGGCTCACCCTCCTCGGCTGACGCAGGGTGGCGAGGTGCGTGTACAGTGCATCCTGGCCCAAAACACACCTAGAGCGTGAAGGCTCGTACGGGGCAGGGACATTAGTAGGTTAATCTGTGAAAGGTAATCGGCACAGGGCCACATCCCGTTCCACTAATACAGTCCAAGGTAATAATTAAAGGGCGTCAGGTAGTAATTACCTGCTATAGGATAGAGTGTGTGTGTGTGTGTGTGTGTGATGAGATATTCCCTGACAGAGAAAGTGAAACATTCCTCTCTAATCGTTGTGGTTTTTGACTGGCGATGTCACAATATTTACATCACAACGCCGCTGCCCGCCCCCCCCCCTCGCTCTCCCTCCCTCCCTCCCTTTCTCACTCTCATTCCAAAGCTTTGCGTAGGTTCTCACAAAACGTCCTGTTCTACCTCAAGGTAAACATGAAGGAGGAACAGGTGAACCACTAAGCACGTAGAGGCTCCTTGGCTCAGGTGTGACTGTAAATGAATCCAGAACATACAGTCTGAGAGAGTTATATGTAAAGCTGTTTGTTTGGGCAACTGACATCAGAATAAACACATAAATCATTACACTGTCTACTGCGATGTGAGGAGAGTATTAGCTTAAGCTGGAATGCACCAGGAATGCCAGTACTGCGGGTGTATCTAATCAGTCCTTTATTAAACTGAATCCGGCGCTGCTGATGGGATTTCTGGGGATGATGCCGTTTGTACTGCGAGTTGTTAAAACCCAGCACAGTGCAGTAAGTGATAATTAATTACCACCTGTTTGGGGAATACAGAGTCTGAGGTCATGTGCAGAGAGACGATGCTGGAGTGACGATGGAATCAAATATGCTTTGTGTAGCTTTTAGCCTGTTCGTAGTTAGCCACTTTTCCTGGTTATGATTTAGCAGCTCAGCAGCTCAGAAAGGGTAACTGGTCTCACGAGTCCAGCAGGAAACGGCACAACATGGCCCCGAGGACCATTTGGTTTGACAGTGGAAACGAGGCCTTAGGGGTTAAGATCGCTAGCAAAAGCAGACCTTGGTTAGCATTGCTGTTGGGTAATTAGCTATTTTACTGCCCTTATTGGAATACCTGTCAGCTGTCTATCCCCTTGTTAAGTCTGATGTGCCATTTCTGTGTCCAAGCACTTTTCCAGATCTCAAATCTAACAACACTGATGGACCTTCGAGTTAAAATAGCTCCTCAGTCTCATTCTTACATTTTCCCTGTGGTGAGAGAGAGGAGAGGAGAAGTCTGCAGGTGAGAAGGAGAGTTACTGTTCTTACATCAAGGTAAAAACCAGGTTAGCAGCCTGGCCCTGTGTGGATATGCATGATGTAGACTCCAGGTTTGGTGTGGTGCTGTTTTGGTTGTTGGTCTGGTTCTGTAGTCCAGCTACAGCACAGACAGCTTTAGTCTGACCCAAAAGCTTCTCACCTGAAACACAATGATGTCACACATTTCCCTCTTTCTGTCTTCGTTTATCTTGTCCTCATGTTCCTGTCACCTCCATGTTCTTCTTCTTCTTCCTGTCATGCCCTTCACCTGTCCCTAGTTTCATCCACCTCCCGGGTGTTTGGTATTGTATAGTGAGTGTGTGGATGTATGGAGCTTGTTTTCTTTGGTTTTGTTTCTTTTGGTTTGGTTCTGGCAAATACACAACCCAATTCCCCAATTCCAAAAAGTCCAATGTAAACATAAACAGAATGCAGTGATGTTCATATCTCATAGACCCATATTATACTCACTGTAGAACACAGAACACATGGAACTCTTCTTTAACCACAGCCTGTAAACATCAGGGAAATGAGGAGACCAACTGCTGGAGTTCTGGAAGAGGAACATTGTCCCGTTCTGATGTGGGTTCTAGCTGCTCAGCAGTCCAGGGTCTTCTTTGCCAGATTGTTCAGTAAACAGTTTCATTAAACTGTCCTAATAACCACAGCGGATTACCATCATCAGATCAATCTTATCAAAGGCTAAGATCCATCAAGCATCAGCGCTAGGCCTGAGGTCATGGTGGCGTAAACACAGCGAGCGTGCTGAACAGTTGCACTCCATCTGACATTACGACAGGCGCAGGAAAGCATCATGGTCATCGCAAGTTTCTACATTCACATCATGGGTCTTTCGCTGTCTCCCCCTCTTCTCTCACACGAAGGCAAACGTGTCTGTAGAGTTGTGGTTTCCCTCCACTGGCTGGAACGAACTGTGATGTCGTATCACCCCAGGAGATTAGGAAGGGAAGTCAGTACCAGGGTCACTGTGAAGCAGAGAGATGCTTTTCACCGTAACAGTCTTTACGACTCTGCGAGTTCAAGAGTAGCCTAGGAGAGCCGAGGAGAGAGAGATGGGAACGGGTCATACAGAACATCAAGACTTGGTTTGGCAGAGTATAAGACAAAATCACTAAAAGAGATAAAAGCAAAAAAAGAGAGACAAATTAAAACGTGCAGTTTTTGATCGTCTGCCTGAAATCCCTAACGGCTTGGACGCGATCAGCGGTAACCGTGTTCAAAGCTCCGAAAGGCCATTAAAATGAGATATGTGGGGAAGATGTCCTATTTTATGTTTTATTTGAGTGACTAGACCTACATATCACTGCTGTCCTAAAGAAAACAAGCTTCTCCAGAAGGGTTAGTTTACCGGAGAGGACCCGGTTCATCTAAAGAACCTTTATTCCAAGCAGTTTGAGGCCCTTCTGTTGGTCCATCATGGAAAGGCCAGCTGCTGAGCCCCAAGGTGGATCATGTTTTTCCTGTGTTTGGACAGTGACGTGTTGCGTCTGTGGCTCACCTCACTATTCACATCACTACCTGCTCTTTAGCTCGTTTGTGTGGATTTTAAGGTGATTACGGAACAATGTTCTAGAACCAGTGTGAATGGGGAGAACCAGTGTGAATGTCCCAGAACAGCTGCAGAAGACCTACTGCAAACGTGTGAACAGAGGAGGATGTGCTAGAACCGTTCTAAGGGGAAAAAGATTTTAGGAAATTCTAGAACAAAATGATCAGAATGGTGAGAATACGGAGAGCGTTCTTGAACCATGTGAATGGAAAGAGAACATACAAGAACAATGTGAAAGGAGGAGAACATTTCATGACACTGTGGGCGAAGGAGGAAATGGAGAGAAGGTTTAATAACAGAATGAATGAGGGGAGAATATTCTAGAATGGAGTGAATGAATGGAGTTCAGTTGTCAGGCTGATTGTGTAAGGGGTGATGAAGATAATTGGGGTGTGTTACGGTGGGTTAGATACCTTTGACTTAGCTGGGCCACGGCTAACAAGCGAAACATGAAGACACGCGATAAAGCCTCTATATCCAGAGTGTCCACAAAAAGGGGATGCTAACGTTTGCTAGTTTAGCCAGGTTAGCATGCTAGCTAATGTTAGAGCCTTAATCTAAGGATTGACCTCACAAAAGACGAAAGTGATTATGAAAAGCTTCACAGGTTTGACTGTTCTTATTTGATTTTGGGATCTGAAAGAGCATTTAGATCGGCTATTACGGTATTCCCGGCGTGAGGCTGATCCGGGTCTGGAGTAAAGAACATATAAACATGATCATTATAAACACCAAACGAGAGATCACATGTACAGTCAGAGGGATGAAGGAAAATCTCTGCTTCAGTGAAATCTTATGAGGGGTCTGACATCAAATTTTGCCCCCTGCTGGACTGAACAGACAGGCTGAAAATACTGGTATGGACAACATGGTAGGGCCTAACAAGACCAGAACTGCTTTCTTTACATTGCAGACAGAGGACCGCACTGTTATCTCTGCTGTGAGAATTTTGCATGTATAACCTCGAGTCCAAAAAAGTCAAAGTCTAAATAAAACCAAAATGACTTACAAATCTCATGGAATTGGGGTTGGAGTTATAGCGTGCAGTAGATCTGCTCCCCAACACTCACTGTAATGATGTAAGACACCGATGATCAGTGTGGTCACACTCCCTTTATACTCCCGTGACACGGTAATACTTCCAGTGTTTAAACATCTCATTGCTTCACACCATCTTTAATAACTTGCGTCATGGAGAAGATGATATTAGTCACTACTTGTCTTTTTCTGACACATGCACACCATCCCTCTGTCCACACCGACAATCTCTCCTTTCAGAAAGTCTGGTTACCCAAACACAATCAGCCAAAGTTCTAAAGTATGCTTCACACTGTGCTTAATGATTCTACCAGCATGAAACTGAAACAACATCTCAGTCTGGATTATTTCTGTTTGTCTCTCCATCATAAAACCTTCACACGGCGTAAATGATAATTATCATACTTGATATTTGTATGTCCAAAACATTCAGTAGTGCACTTTAACATCCTCCTACGACGCTCCTCTCAATCTTCAGGTTCTATCCCTGAGTTTCCATGTGTGAAGATGTTCTGGACCCTGCCCTCAGTTTACACTCTGTAATTCACCATGATGAGGCCAACAATACTGGATTACACACTCTGTGCCTATAGTATGCCACTGTGGGATTCAGGAAGAATCATGTTGGGCTGCAGTTGGATTAGGACTGATTCAGGATGTCAGGATGGCACAGAATGTTGAACTACAGTCGGATTTGGACAGAATTTAGTTTGTCTACAGGTAGGTTGGGACAGATTCAGACAGAGGTTTGGCATATCACAGTGGAATTCAGACAGAACGTTGTTGGGTTACAGTGGGATTAGACAGAACGTTGTTGGGTTACAGTGGGATTGTTGGTACAAATGGGCTTTGATACTATTTTGATGGGCTTGGGTTCAGACAGTTTTTGGAGCTACAGTCGTGCCTGTCGCTGTGGGTTTGGTTGGACGGGTTTGCACTGAGTTTTAACGGTCTGACATCAGACACTGAGGACGATCATTCCCTTTTGTCCCTTATGTGTATGAAACACACACCTCAGCCATGCAAGCCTCTCAGGTCAGCTGCTCAGGTTCCCTCTGCCCAAGTCCTTTTGTGCATCGACCTATTCAAGACTCGAAAAGCAGGTTAAAGAGACGTAGCAGGGTGCGCGCCGTCTCCAGTCTCTGGCTCCAGGGCAGGATTAGTCGGGCTGTGCATTGTTCCACTCGTGCGCTCCTAGAGCTTCCACTGTGCGGCACTTAATCTCAGAGAGGGAAAAAAAGCAGTTCTTTGTGGGAAGGAGGGAGCAGTGAAGAGACTGCTTGATGGACAGTTTGACAGCTCCATGGGGGTTAGTTAGGACCCTGGTGGAAAAAGAGAATAAACACAATCCTGTAAAGCCCAGTGCGGAAGAGGAGGGAATCTCTCTGATGAAATACAGAACAGTCTCTAAAGGATGGCATGCATATTTGACTTTCAGTGAACATTCAAAATGCAAACAATACACAAACGACAGATTAAAGGCCCCAAAATACCGTCATAATTCATTTTTATATAAGGACTTTCCAGCCTCTCCTTATCCCTGACAGTTGAACTGCCTGAACTGGCTGCAGTGATCCGTTTGCTTCCAGCTAACATGTAATTCTCTTCCCACATTCCCACTCCAGGAGGAACAGCTTCACTTCTCCATCACTTTAATGGGAATGGGAGCTACACTGAGGAGGTGGAGCTAAACTGCTGGAGGCTGAATGGGTGAAGCTAAACTGCCAGAGGCCGAATGGTCGGAGCTACATTGGTGTAGGCTGAATGGGTGGAGCTAAACTGCTGTAGGATGAATGGGTGGAGCTAAACTGCCGGAGGCAAGATGGTCGGAGCTACATTGGTGTAGGCTGAATGGGTGGAGCTAAACTGCCGGAGGCCAAATGGTCGGAGCTACATTGGTGTAGGCTGAATGGGTGGAACTAAACTACTGGATGCCGAATGGTCAGAGATAAACTGCTGGAGTTTGAATGGGTGGAGCTAAACTCCTGGAGGCTGAATGGTCGGAGCTACACTGGTGTAGGCTGAATGGGTGGAACTAAACTACTGGACGCCGAATGGTCAGAGATAAACTGCTGGAGTTTGAATGGGTGGAGCTAAACTGCTGGAGGCTGAATGGGTGGAGCTAAACTGCTGGAGGCTAAAAAACATGTATTTTTATGTGTATGCACAAAATCTCACACACACACACACACACACACACACACACACACAGACACTCAGACTCACACACATACACACACTCACATTTACACACACACACACACACACTTACATACACACACTCACACACTCACATTTACATACACACACTCACACTTACATACACACACTCACACACTCACATTTACATACACACACTCACACTTATACACACACACACACACACACTTGCATACACACACTCACACACTCACATTTACATACACACACTCACACTTATATACACACACATACACTTACGTACACACACCCCCACACACACACACACACACATTTACATACACTCACACACACACTTACATACACACACACACACACTCACACACACACACACACTCTCACACACACACACACACACACACAAACAGCTTAATTAACGCTTTGTAGAAACGGCCCCTTCTCTCCCAGATGAACTGCACGGTTTGGGAAAGTGAATACGGGGATCTGAATCCCACTAATTAAGCTGTGACTTATTTTAAGCGGTGTGCGGTTGAATCAAAGCGGCCTGTCCTGATTGAAGCTGAATCTGTAAATAGAAGCGAAACGTTGGAGGACTGTGGGAGAGGGAGAAGAGTACAGACTGAACGTGTACTTAACTTAAAACGCTGCTGCACTCAGAGGGTCATTTTTATAACACTTATTATTTATTTTACTTTTTTATATTTTTATTATTATATTATATTATTTTTTTATTAGATTATTTATCTAGTTTTATAGTTTTATCTTGTGATTTTTATATATTGTATATTGTACAATTATATATTGTTTTTATAATCACTATAGTAATGACTCACTGAAATATCCCGTCTTGGTGCTGAGAGTCCACAAACACAATACAGTAAGAGGGGAACGTCAACGTTCCAGCTTCTACTCCTTCCGGGGCAGAGCAACCTGCAGCTGTACAACACAGAACTGATGAGAGCGGGAGGGAGAGAGAGAGGAGTAAGAGGAGAGAGAGAGGGCGAAAGGAGTAAGAGATGACAGAAACCATAGATATTCTCAGAGCCTGTGTAGAACATCACTTCCTGCCCTCCATCTGCAGTTCACACCGCAGCAGCACGTCATACTCAAACAGCCTATCAGCACGTCCACTGAGGGAGGTTCCTCTGATCCACTAAGGGAGGTTTCTCTGATCCACTGAGGGAGGTTCCTCTGATCCACTAAGGGAGGTTCCTCTGATCCACTGAGGGAGGTTCCTCTGATCCACTAAGGGAGGTTCCTCTGATCAACTGAGGGAGGTTCCTCTGATCCACTGAGGGAGGTTCCTCTGATCCACAGAAGGAGGTTCCTCAGAGGTGTGTAGACATTTTCACACACAGCTTCACCACAGTTTCAGAAGCATGAGTAAAAGCATCACTGCCTGCTCTTGACTACCCTTCACACACAGCCCACACCCACACCCTACCCCTCACACACAGCCCACACCCACACCCTACCCCTCACACACAGCCCACACCCACACCCTTAACCCTAACCGCGGGACTGTTACAGACATATGTATGTGTGTGTGTGTGTGTGTGTGTGTGTGTGGGGGGGGGGGGGGGGCAGGTTTATACAACATTGTGGGGACCAAAACTGTACTTTTGGGTCAGTCTCCAGGAAATAGATTAGCCTAGGTAATGTCCCCACAATGGACAGAAACAAACATGTGTGAGTAGGGACAGCTATGTGCAGGTGTGATATATGTCCAGCTCTGTCTCTGTCATTATCCTAAAAGGCCCCTCCCTCAAGAAAACACGGCTGTGAAGTCTAGTCACACACACACACACACACNCTGATCCACTGAGGGAGGTTCCTCTGATCCACTAAGGGAGGTTCCTCTGATCCACTGAGGGAGGTTCCTCTGATCCACTAAGGGAGGTTCCTCTGATCAACTGAGGGAGGTTCCTCTGATCCACTGAGGGAGGTTCCTCTGATCCACAGAAGGAGGTTCCTCAGAGGTGTGTAGACATTTTCACACACAGCTTCACCACAGTTTCAGAAGCATGAGTAAAAGCATCACTGCCTGCTCTTGACTACCCTTCACACACAGCCCACACCCACACCCTACCCCTCACACACAGCCCACACCCACACCCTACCCCTCACACACAGCCCACACCCACACCCTTAACCCTAACCGCGGGACTGTTACAGACATATGTATGTGTGTGTGTGTGTGTGTGTGTGTGTGTGGGGGGGGGGGGGGGGTCAGGTTTATACAACATTGTGGGGACCAAAACTGTACTTTTGGGTCAGTCTCCAGGAAATAGATTAGCCTAGGTAATGTCCCCACAATGGACAGAAACAAACATGTGTGAGTAGGGACAGCTATGTGCAGGTGTGATATATGTCCAGCTCTGTCTCTGTCATTATCCTAAAAGGCCCCTCCCTCAAGAAAACACGGCTGTGAAGTCTAGTCACACACACACACACACACACACACACACACACACAGACAGAGAACATGGTGAAGGGATAGAGGACTCGCATCTGTGGCACGGAATTCCACAACAACAGTGAAAGAACAGCGAGATCGATCATCAGTTTCTCAACCCTGGTCCTGGAGGCACCCGGCCCTGCAGCTTTGAAAGGGCTTGTTAATGAGCTGATAAGTTGAGTCAGGTGTATTGGGAGCAGGGAAGCACTGAAATGTGCAGGGTGCCTCCAGGACCAGGGTTAAGAAACGCTTGTCTAGATGTACTGAACTCCTGGCCCTCAGCTTAAGGTGGCACAGTAAAGGTGGAAGACTCAGACACATCATCCTCTTGTCTCCTGGTCATCACTGCCAGGCTGCACCTCAGCCACCTTGAATAAAGAACACCAGAAGTACAAGGCAGGGAAGGAAATCATTTATTTGTTTATAAAATACACTACATCAACATGTAGAAGGAAAAAAGGGTGGTCATCTTCAACGAAATGAATCACTGTCATGTTCATCTAAAACTCAAACCAAAACACCATCAATCATTACGAGATTAAAAACACAGGAGTCTATAAAATCCAAGCTGGAGCCACAAGGGACCTAGCTGTGCCGACATTCAGTGGTCTGAGGAGCTCTGTGGGACCCACACGGCCACAGAAAACCCACGTCCCTCACAAGGCAGTTTTGCCTGGGTGTAGGTTCTTTGTTACCACTTCCACGTCTTTTGGGACAGAGCAGTTTTCCACACTGAGGCAGCTTTGGTCTGGACAGTTCCAACTTTAATAGAGTCTAGACACATCTGATGGATTTCCAGAACATCAAAACGCTCATGTCTCTTTCTAGCTATCCATCCATATCCAGTGAGGGTTTAACCTCCGATAGTCCACTGTATATCTGGAAATTACCCACATGCCACTGTGGCTGCAGCAGAAAGGACGCTGGTTCAGCTACTGGTGGATAATATCCGAGGATAACTAGCTAGCTAGCTGCTCACCAAGATGCTGAAGTGCCTCCGCTATTTCTCGACAACTATCCGTTATGGTAGTCCCTCGAGGACAACTCAAACAGGCAGGGGTGTTGTTGCCACAGCTGAACGAACCTTTCCACAGTTTCGTTGTTCCACCTCGCGGCTGCAGCCGTCCCTTCTCAGGAATCTACAGTGTCCGGTAGCTACCCATTCTGCTCGTTAAGCAGTTCTACCCGTGCTCCTGTCATTAGTGCGCTTTGCAGTGTTTCAGACATTTTATTGTGTTTTTAATTGTAATTCTGTTCAGATTTAAGCTGGTTTAGACCAGAACACTCGAATTAGTCGTTTAATGCTGGAAACACTTTCTGATAAGCACATTCACCAGCTTCTTGTTCCAGTTTTACTGTTCCACCTTAAATGATGAGGCACTTACATTCTGCTGCCTGAGGCATTATAACAACTGTTGCCCCATTTAAGGTGGAATGGAATGTTCAGACAAGAAGCTGGCGAATGAGACAATGACTGTCAGTGACAGAATGTAAATGCTATAATCCATTTAAGGTGGAACGTTGAAATATGAACAAGAAACTGAAG
>CM067487.1:223943-233943 GCA_034552555.1 Semaprochilodus insignis | reverse complement strand
AGCAAGGGTCGATAACAAATGGCTGATAGGCCAGGCTAACAAACCCAAAGGGCCGAAACAGAGAAACACAAACGAGTCATAAACCAGAACCACAACAGACACGAGAACACTAGGTACACAATGACAACACTGAGCAAAGAGGAGAACAAACTGAGGGGTTCATATACACACAGGGGTAACGAGGATCAGTGTGAACTATCAGAACTCTATCAGAACTCAGCCTCTCAGAAAAAGGGGGAGCATGTGACAAATCACTTGATTCTGTTATTATTTGTATTTTACCTGTATGGAACTGATACTTGGTTAATTTAATATGGGCTGTTTAAAGTTAATTCAGGATGGTTATTATATACAAAGCATTCTAGAATTATTGGAACATCTCAGGAAGCTGGGCAAAAACTATTACATGGAAAAAACAATAAGTATTCTGGTTTCTAATGTTCCTCAATAACAGAGCTATCTACCGAAAGTTACTGCTGATGTTTCTGTCACAGATTAGAAGTAAAACTGGAAATGTGTTTTAGAAGCTTCAAATGTCTGTGATTAATCTCAAACGCCCATTTGAATCACCCTTAGCTTAGTGCTTGCTGTAGGGACGCTAGCAGACGCTAGCATTATCAAAGAGGTGTGTTTTTGCCTCATATCTGGATCATGTTTTTCAAGTTACATGCCAGAATAGAAGCCTAGCCGTAATAGAATTCCCCACTGTTCTATACTGTACACTCAGCGCTTCCCTGTAAAGGGACACTCTGCTTTCTCTCCTCACTTAGATTCTAGTTTTATTCTGAGGAAGAAGAAATCATTTCTTGTCAAACAACGCCCCCCCAACCCCACCCAACCCCACCCAACCCCACCCCATGTAGATTACACCCCTGCTCCAGAGATTGAAACTTGTGACTCTGAGAGCAAAGCCATGATCACACACCGGCTCTCTTTCCCAAACATCTAATCCCAACTGCTTTCCCACTACTGAACACACACTTGCAGCCCTACATTCCCACTACAGTCCCAAAATAGTCCCTGAAGACTTTTCAATTATATGGACAGTGCTTTCTGGAAGGGAGCAATCATCACCAAACCATCATATTCATCTCCCCTGAACCTCGTCTTTAACAGAGACCAGAGATAAACAGCCACACATACACATGTTTCTGATGTGTCCACTAGCTGGAAACACAAGCGGAGATCTGTAATTCAGTTTTACCTTTGAATTGTCTACAAAGAATGTGCCGAGTTGTCATGGAAACCAGAACCACAGCGTTACAGGGACAAGAAAGGTCTCCGGAGTTCAGCAGTTCAACCATTCACATGTACTGATGGTTCCAAGACTGACTGTCATTCTGAACTCCAGACTGGCCACTATGGGCAAACATAGCTTCACTCCCTCTGAGGTTACGGGGTTCGTAAGAATCTTTCTTTACACTCAGATTCAGGGAGGCAATTTGGGGCGGGGCGGGGCAGGGTGGGGGGTTTGGGGGATCCCACCTGCATGCTGTGGACAAGATGCTGTCGTCTGCTTTTGCTAGGCCACTGCTGCTGCTCCTGGGTCTGTGCAGCCTGCGCTAGCCCCTGCTGCTAGCCCCTGCTGCTAGCCCCGCCTCTGCTGCTGGCCCCGCCTCTGCTGTGCTTTCCTGGTCTGCTCAACTGCCTGTTCCTTGTGATCAGTAGTTCCTACCTCACCTTCAATCATCCCTCACCCTGCCTTAATCAACCCAATCCCCTTCCCTTAATCACCCTGCCTCCTCCCCGGATCATCCTGTTCTCTGTTTCAGTCATCCCTCCTCCCTCCTCCTCCCTCACTCAACCCAATTCCCCTCCTTTAATATTTCGTACCCCCTTCCACCATCCTACTGTTGAGCCTCCTGCTTAGCCTCCCGTTCTGCTGGCCATCCATTTGCCCACTCTGTTGTCCCTACGGTCGCTCCCCCCACCAATGCCTGCATCTTTAACCCTCCTCTTGTCTCCTTCACCTTACGCCAGCACATTCTCCAAGGTGGAGATGTGGCTCTCTGCTCATAGCTGCTCCCTTCTTCTGGTCCTTTTCTCCTCATATCACTGACGCTGACAGTTTCTTTCACTTTGGGCCTCTGAAAAGCTAAAGCTACTAACCTAAAGCTCTGGAATGCTGCACTTGATGTCTTCTGTTATTACGTATCCATTTCTCTGTGTTGAAAAGAGTTATTGTTGTTGTTAGCATGGCTGCTAGCCATTCACTGATGCTACTAATCATTGAGTCGTTTGTCCCTGACTTGTCTATCAATCAGAGGCTGTGTTCCTGACATGTCGACCAATCAGAGGCTGTGTTCCTGACATTTCGACCGATCAGAGGCTGTGTTCCTGACCTGTCCAGAGAGCTAAGACTGACAGTGGAATCAATCAATGGTCAGTGGTATCAAAGATCAGTTTTGGAGATCTAACTTTCTGTGAGGTTTAGTTCCAAGCTGCATCTAACATGCTGCCTCCTCCTAATGCTGATGCATCTGTTCCATCAAGACCTTACAGAGAAGTTCATTAGCTGGAGCAGATTACAGTTAGACTCTGCAGGAAGGTAGATCTCCAGGACTAGGGTTGGTGCCCACTGCTATAGTTCTAGATACGTCCCTGACTGTGAATATGAGTGGTAGCCTGATGTGTTTCAGTCACAGGAAAAACAGCTGGTCACTAAAAGAGACAAAGAGACTGTGGAACTGCTAACAGGTAAATACACACAGTTATTGATAAGCTTCATATGTCCATGTTTAACCTAGAATGGCCAAACATGTTTATATGAGTAGTCGTTAGTTCCTTATTTACAGAGAACTGGAGGAATAGCTCTGAGCGTCATGATAATGGGTTATCTTTCCTCCTGGTCACCAAGTTCTGGTGATCAACTGGTACTGGAGATTCCCCACTTGCGCACTATATTTGGAACCACAAACTGCTGCACCTGCTCCAGCTAGTTCATTTCTTTAGATGTTCTTAATTGACTGGATCAGATGCATCATGGCAAGGAAGTGCCCAAGGCCAGGCTTTGCCTGAGCTGCTGCTCTGAAGGAAAAACGTGTTTTATTATATTTCATACTGATGTGGCTACATTAGTACAAGGTAGTCCAAATCACCATATCATCCAAACTTCACTTCTTCATAGACATTCCTCCGTGGGACACAGAGATGAGGCAGCAAAAAGTTGTTGCAAACAAAGCACTGCTCTGTGCTCCCCGTCATGTGACACTGTAGCATCCAAACCTGGTTTTGACGTTGTGAGAGGGCTCCATGTGAGCCTTTTGAAGTTGTGGAAATGATTAATGAGTGGAATTCGTTGTGAAATGAAAGAAGCTAACAGTTTATGTTATATCGCAAGCTAACAATAAACTAAAAGAAGTTATTATGTAATAAGCTAAAGTAGGTGTTATTTTCCACCAGCAGACAGACAAACCCTAGCTGATAGAAGCCATCTTATATATACATATGTATAGGTATATGTATATGTATATTCACCAGGAAACACAGAGTAAAGACACAGCCATCTTCAAACTGTGTCTGGATAATGTGTTAGCTTATAATAACAATGTGCTGATAAACATCTAATTAATCTTTAAAGCCACTTACAAACATGAAGCAGATTTTTGATTGGTGAATTAAATGACCACATGCTGATGGGTCACACCTGAACACGGGTTGCCATTTATTCAGGTTGCCTGAAAATGTTTGTGTATGTCTCTGCATCAGTGTTAGGTAGCTGTGGGTGCAGCTTGAAACCAAACTTGTTTGGAAGGTAGATCTCCAGAGCCACCACATGCTCTCTGAGAGGTGACCTCACCTGCGTTATCTTTATCTGTCCTACTTCATTTATTCATAAATGTCTTTCCAGCTGTAATTCACTGTATTAGATGGATTTAGATTTACTATTGCTTATATTTTCCATCTCATGAACATCAACAGGCCGGTAAGTGCAGAGCAGTTTACTCCGCCATCCCTGCTTTAAACAAAATGTTCATTCACTCAAGCTGTAAAACACTGGTCAGCTGGAATTACCGCCTTGTCCTGAGTGGCCCTGTAAGCTTGGCTCCGTCTCCGAATCAGTGCAGTAACACGTTTAACGACATATCATTAGACCAGAGTGGCAGTAATGGCCAATTAATGAGTTATTAGTTCTTGCCCTTAGATCTTTAGATGGCATGAATATCACAAAGCACACTGTATCAGGAACGGAGCGTTTGAGTTTCACCCTACATGTAGACAAACAGGGAGGACAGTTTGGAGTCTGAAGTTTGCTTCTGTTGATTACGCACCTCAGCTACAGCGCTAATGTAGCTACTGGAAGCTAATACCTCACCAATTAGCATGCTTAAATCATCACACACCATAGATGCATATACATAGATGGGTTCAGCGAGGCACGTCAACAGCACAGCCGTGTTGGTCATCCCTGCTTTACTGCTATAGCTTTACAGAGCTGCAGTTTAGAGAGCAGTTAGTGCAGTTTGGACACATCACCTCAGACAGAGAACAACAGGTGGAGCAGCATGTACAGTAGTGTTACACCTGTGCCCCTAACCCCCCTCAGTGCTTCCTTCAGGAACTGTTTTCTGATTATTGTACCCCCAACAGGGAAATGAAATATCTGCCCATGAAAGTGACGTACTATAGTGAAGACTATTAGAGGAGACCCCAAGTCCAGAGGAGACCCTAAGTTCACAGAAGACCCCAAGTTACATTTTTTCAGAAAGTTAAATAAATAAATAAATAGATAAATAAAAAGCTGGGGATATTTTTCCACACAAAGTTCAGTCCTAGAAGTTGGTTTCACTTTCAGGCTTTCAAGATTTAAACAATCCCAAACACTTTAGTGGTGTTGAGGTCTGGACTCTAGAGGGGTCAGTTCACTGTTCTCTGTGATGAGACATCTTGCCCCCGATCTCTGCAGTGTGATCGGCTGCTCCACAGCCTGACGTGTGGAAGTGTTTGACTGATGCTTAATGAGGGCACAAAGAAACCCCTGGTTTTCAGGAGGGTCCATGTTGGCTGACTACTAACTCACCTGCCATGGTGGCTGCTGAAGGGCAGTTCAATCTTTGGGTTGGTTTTTCTTGTGGACATGTTCTTCTCAAGTCTGGTAGACCATCGTCTCCTCCTCTGTTTTCAGGAATAATTCAGATTTTAACTCTTTCAGATTTACTAATATGTTATTCAGAGGGATCGCAGGCATAGTTATAGTTGCCAGGTGATAAAGGACTATCTGGTGAACAAGGTTGCTACAGTGCCACCCTAAGGAGTCCCGGACCCCCCAGGACCCTGTGTATTTTGCACCTTGGTTGTAGGCATGGTTTGGACAGTCTTTCATTGCTTCAGCGGTGTATATACTGTACATACCGCTACATACATTCATTTCATTTCCTTTACTCAGTGAGGAGCTTCTTAAAAGCTACATCTCCTTTCAGACCCACAGCACTGAGTTGTTCCCTCTCAGTGGACAGATGGACAGAAAGATCTGTGGATGTTTTCAGATCTGAAGCAGGAGTGGAGCTTGATGTTCTCCTCTCTCTCAAAGATTTGGTAGGTGTACCAAGGTCTTCCAGGTGGTTATTAGGAGTCCCATTTCTCTGTAGCTTTTAATCAGTTTTGGAAGCTCCAGGTTTGTTTGTTTTGTTTGCTGTAATCCTCCTTCTTCTTTATGTGAGTGGATTACCTCCTCACACACATCTCCATTTAATAAAGCGATGCCACACAGGGCAGAAAATGTGATAAGTGGAAAATAGGTTTCGATTAATGAGCAATACCATTCGTGCACAAGCAGAGCCACGGCCTGGTCTTTCACGTGTTAGGCCAGCCTGCCACACAAACATATGCTTATTATCAGGACCTCTACTGGAAACTCATCCCAGCTGTGTGTCTTCCCTTTCTCTTTTCCTCCTCCTCCTCCAGCGATTGCTGTGTTTTGATGAACAGTCGTGTGCGGCCAAGGCACTTGGGCCGAGCTCCAAGATAAATTACACTCATGCTTTTCAGAAAACACTTCAAACACCTCTCCTCCCTTCCATCTCATGGACAGGAACGTTACAGCGCTGGTCTGAATCAGTGCTAGTCTGGATGTGTATGAGTTAGATCTGCCTTTTTTGGGGTGTAATTTTATTATCTACAATTAAATGAAATACTTGTGTCGCATCACCTAAGACAAGTGATATTACTATAGTCTCGCTCAGCTATTACAATGTAATTACACAATTACAAGTATAGTTTAATAGTTAGTTCCAAAATTAATTACATGTGCTCTCTGAAGGGGCTGTTTCCAGACTGCAGTTCTGACATGTATGTCAATAATGACAAAACGATAAATATGTAGATGTATATGAAGGAATTTCATTAAAAACTATGTGGACACCTGACCATCACACCGATATGAGCTTGTTGGGTGTCTCTTTCCAAGACCATGTTCTTTAATATGGAGTCGCTCCCCTTTATGCTAAAATGCACATTTAGTCAAAACAGGATGTGTTTGGTCTGACTCACAATCGACGTTCCAGTTCATCCCGAAGGTGTTGAGGTCAGGGCTCTTTGCAGACACCAAACTGCTCAGTCCATGTCTGTATGGATCTGGATTTGTGCACAGGGACACAGAACCCTGCTGGAACAGGAAAGGGTTCTTCCCCAAACTGCTACACAAAGCTGGAAGTGTAGAACTGTGTAGAACGTCTTTGAGCATTAACACCCCCCTTCATTGGAACTAAGGGTCAGAGCCCCCAGACCATTATCCCAGACCATTATCCCCCCTCCACCAAACTTTACTGTGGGCACTCTGCATTCCGGTAGGGAGCGATCTCCTGGATTCATCCTCCAAACCCAGATTCCTCCATCAGACTGCCACATAGTGAAGCGTGATCCATCACTCCAGAGAATACGGTTCCACTGCTCCAGAGTCCAGTGATCTTGTGTGCAGCTGCACGAACATAGAGACCCATTTCATGAAGCTGCTGAAACACAGTTCTTGTGCTGATGTTGCTTCCAGAGACACTTTGGAACTCTATAGTGAATGGCACCGCTGCTCTTTGGCTGAGCTGTTGTTGCTCCTAGACGGCAATAATGGCACTTAGTTATCTACGGCAGCTCTGGCAGGACAGACGTTTAACTAACTGGTGGCCATGTTTAAAGCCTCTATACTGATCTGCTCTAAGACCTATTCTGCTGCCACTGTTTGTCCATGGAGACTGTATGACACGTCTGAAACCCTGTACTCTGTAATAGGAACGGTGCCCACATACTTTTAGTCATATAGTGTATCTTACTACGCTATACTTATTGGCTGATATAAAATTATATCATGTCTAAATTTAACTACATAAACTAAGTATCTTGCTTCAGCATCATTCACAGGAGTTCTCAGTTCTAAAACACTGATACAGTACAATATAGAAGGCTTTAAAAGTCCATCATTTGTAATGGAGATATTTGGTAAAATGCATTAAATATAGTTTCTAAATATAATTGTATATAGTTGGATATAGGTGGATATAATTGGATATAGGTCAGGTTAGAACTTTACCCTCACAGAGCAGCACAATGCACAATGACCATTAGTGACCAGTCACGACTGATTTAAGGCTCTAACAGCAGCTTTACACCCGACTCAGTACGACAGTGTTTGAACACTCCTACAGGCAGTAACCACAGCAAGAGAGCAACAGAGTGTTGACGGGTTCGAAAAATGAAATTCAGAGATTAAAATATAAACTGTAATTTGGCAACAGAGGCTCAGAGAGAGAGAGACAGAGAGAGGCAGAGAAGCATAGAGAGAGGGAGAGAGAGGAAGAGAGAGAGAGGGAGAGAGAGAGAGGCAGAGAGAGAGAGAGGCAGAGAAGCATAGAGAGAGGGAGAGAGAGGCAGAGATAGAGGCAGAGATAGAGGCAGAGGGGGGAGAGAGAGAGGTAAAGAGAGAGAGAGGGAGAGAGAGGTAGAGAGAGAGGTAGAGAGAGGGAGAGAGAGGTCGAGGGAGAGAGGGAGAGAGAGGTCGAGGTAGAGAGAGAGAGAGAGGTAGAGAGAGAGAGAGAGGTCGAGGTAGAGAGAGAGAGAGAGGGAGAGAGAGGTAGAGAGAGAGAGGCAGAGGAGGGAGAGAGAGAGGCAGAGAGAGACGGAGAGAGAGAGAGAGGTAGAGAGAGAGAGGGAGAGAGAGAGGGCTATAAAACACAGGGACACATACATACACACATACATACACTCATACATACACACACACACATACATTCACATACTCACACATACACAAACATACACTCATAAATACACACATATACATACACTCATACACACACACACACATGCATACATACACACTCACACTCATACATACACACATACTTACACACACACACACACACACACACACACACACACACACACACACACACACACACACACACACTAAGAGTCAGGTTACAGAGTAAACACTGCTGATCTGTAGCAGTGGACCAAAGACGAAATCATCACTACAAACAATACCGTCTAATATTCCCCTGATAAATCTGGAGATTAAATTATTTCTAGATTATTTTTACTTGTTTTATGTCGTAGATATTTGTAAATTCTCTGCCAGTATTTTTTCATAAAACTATTTTTTCTCCTCCACCACTGCAACCACACCATCCACCCCCGCACTCCACCATCGCCCTCCACCCCCACCCCACCCCCACCCTCTAAGTCCTTAAAAAGAATGTTAGTAGTGTTTGTTTATATCAGTACAGTACCGGTTCATGTGGGATAAACATTCCATACTCCCTCCAGCAACTCAAATTCCTCCTGTGACACCTGTCTCCCACAGCAACCCACGACAGTTACAGCCTCCCTCCAAACAGCTCGATTGTTACACTGCTCTGCCTGTCTGAACAGGTCTCGCTCTCTGTGTGGATTTCCCTCCAGTTATCTCTGGATCCTGTTGCTCTGGATCTCTCCCTCTTTTCCGGTCTATATCACAGAGACACGGAATCTGCTCTCTGTTTTTGATAATTAGAGGTTGATGTTACGCGTACACACTGTTTTAAAATGTTCTCCAGTCCATATATGGAACCTAAAGCAGCCAGCTGCGAGTTCATTGTTTTGGTGATGTTGTGAAAATCAATTTATTTGCATATATTGAATTCATTTGCATACAAACACAAATTTAGCCTGTGGCACTTAAGCCCCACCCACAGACACTGACATTACAAGGAAGAGCCTGAACTACTTTTAGACTGAAGTGCAGAATAAAAGAGGGGTAATGTACATCTGCATGAAACGCACAGTAACCTGATTAGTTGTAAGGGAGACAGAGAGCATGTTAAAATAAATTATGATTTAGCTACATAAAACCACACAAATGTTCATAACTCAGAGGAAACATGAAGTAGGACCTTTAGATTAAATGGTCTGTAAGGTACAGTATACCTTCACACCTACAGAACTGCAGTGGAACTGTTAGGAATTCCAGTGTCTATCAACATAGGAATTATGGGGCTAAAACTGGCTTCTCTTCTGAATTTGCAGTTCCACCTTAAATGGTACAAATGTTCTAGCTGCTCAACTGAAGATGGAACAAGAAATTAAAATCTGAATCGGAACACAAACTGCTGGTGGTGCGTTTTTTTCTTCTCTTTTAGGATTGAATAAAGTTGCTAAAGCTAGCAGGTAACACTAAGTCAGTTCTAATTCTAGCAACACTACACAATTATGTGATTAACTACTTACATAATTAATTCCGTTGATGTTTAGGGATATATGCTATGCGACCATGCCTTCGCAGGCACAGAGTGTGTGTGCTGGGGTGACCTGCTTGCAGTCCAGATCTTGAGGATCATGAAGAAGAGAATCAGAAATAAACCATGAACTCCTGAGCAGCTGAAGCCTCCAGTTCCCAAACCATTAAACAGTGTAGTTAAAGGAAAGGTGAACTCAGTCACAGCCTCTGATATCACTCAGTCACAGCGTCTGATATCACTCAGTCACAGCCTCTGATATCACTCAGTCACAGCGTCTGATATCACTCAGTCACAGC
>CM067487.1:176447-220332 GCA_034552555.1 Semaprochilodus insignis | reverse complement strand
CTCTCTCTCCCTCCTCTCTCTCTCTCTCTCTCTCTCTCTCTCTCTCTCTCTCTCTCTGTCTCCCACATACATATACACACGTTCTCACACGACTCTCCAACAGGTCATTTGGTTTCAATTGAAACTGCCGTGTCATGTCAGCTTTACAGCAGTTAATGAATAGTAAAGATAAATGACTTGCAACAGGTTACCATGACGCTAAATGGACTTCTGATGTTCCCTCTGAGTCATGTTAAATCTGGGAATGCTACGGACATAGCAATGGGCAAAGAAGGAATTCTCTCTCTCTCTCTCTCTTTTCCTTCTGAACAGTTTTCTCCAGATATTTAAATCCATGGTTTTCTGCAGTCTAGCCTAAGAGAGTATTATATTTTATAGTTTAGTGATGAGTTCCCTACACCCTCTGCACCATTCTGGCTGGACGCTCGGCCCTCTGGTATCCACTTTCAGCTCTCAGTCTGGAAAAAGACTCACTTTATACAGTCTTGGGGTGGAATGGCTTAGGTGTCCCATCCTACTAGGAGCCATCAAGTTCCCCATCTCTGTAGCACACTAGAAGCCTCTAGATGGAGAACTGATCTTTAACAGCTATTGCAGTGCTGTTGGCAGTGAGACAGGGCTCTTGGCCATTAGAACTTTTCCCCATCCAGATGTTGGACTTTTCAGAATTTCTGCGTAATTAAAGTTTAAGGTGTAAACAAATTCATTTAGAGTAAAATGCACTGTTGGCAGGGAGGGGCTGCAAACTGTCACCCTACATGTGCAGATGAATATAAGCATGCATATATACAGAATAAGGATTTAAATGGCCAGAGAACTGATATCCGTGTTTCTTAAGTAGATTAATCTTGTTCTTCTTGTGCAAAGCATATCCTGTCAATAACTGTCCAATGACCGATAAATAGCCCATTAGTTTTATTAATGGCACTGCTAATCTTAGGTCATATATGTGAGCAGTATCATCACCAATCTGATGTCTGATGTAGTCTGTCGTGCCCACACAGCTTGGTCAGACGAGCTTAATGAGAGGAAGCTAACAACCAAGCGAAAGCTCACCTTACTCATCTGTTCGCCTTTATATGTTTAGATTTACTTCAGTGGCGTAGCGTGCTTGGGAGGTTGGACTGAGTATTGGCCATCCGGTGAGCTAACAGAATATTAGGCTACGCCTGATTAACACACTCAGTTACAGTATCATGCAAACATGTTTAGTATTCACACTGTGCTCCCTGAAGTTTTAAGTGCTTCCAAACTATACCATGTTATTTTGTATATATATATGATATTGTATACAGAAGCTCCTCCCTTTCAGTTTCCTGTTGCATTGTGGGATAATAATGTCCATCATTACCACACTCAAAAATGTGTATTGTGGTTTTTTGAGTATACTCAACTTTGACATTCATAACTGCATGATATACTACTTATTAAAAAACTAGTTAGTATTAAGTGTGCAGTTGGGAAGCGTCCCACCACTGTGAAGCTTCTGTAGAATATTCTATTTTACACCCAAACGCTCTGAACACTTCCATCACATAACAACCTGAACCAGGATACAGTCCAGTCTTACACACAAAGTCCAGTCTGGCTGCAGGTTTTCATTCTGATCAGCAGTTTGAAGACTGAGACTCAGGTGTACTCCACCTTGTTTGGAGCAAAAACCTCCAGACATAGCTACACTGTATGGATAACGTTCGGCACCCCAGTTCTAAAGTCATTTACATACTTGGGTAGGACTGCAGGGATAACTGTGGACAGATGGTGCAGTATGGTCTGCTGGTATACTGGAAGCCACTGTACTCTCAAAGCACTGAAGCATGTTGTTACCTGAGTGAACGGAATTCCAGCCAGACGAGCGAGCGTTCTTATCACAATATCAAGACGAGGTCCAGTTAAGCCTATGTTACAGTGAGTCACCTTTCTCCCTCTGCAGCGTGTCCTTTTGGTTATTGGATACAGCATGTGTCATGTCCTGTCAGTTTCAGGACTATCATTGTAGACTTACCCTCATGGTTGATATGCAGGTCATTTCAGTGGACTATAAATAGGACAATATATGGTTTGGTGATAATTGTTGCAATAAATTTTGTGGCATTATAGCATAACTATATGCATTTGAGCTTCATAACCAATAGCGCTCTAAGGTCGTACTTTCAGTGTCAGTATTAGATCAGATGATACTCATAGTTCTAAAATTGGAAACCGGTCAAGGTATCAAAATCAGTATAGGCTGATACTTAAGGTCTCAATATCTATATCAGTCAGTATTCAAGATTTCAATATCTAGAGAAGTCACATGACACAAGAGCGATGGTCGTGTAGTGGAAAGCTCCATGAGGCACTACTACAATTATCCAAACTAAAAGGCACCGTGGTCAGCACCAAGATGAACAGTCTGTTGTCACGCGTCACACGTCCAGAAGGCCTAGTGTCACTCCACCTCCACCCCTACCGCACCATATCACAGGACACCATTAGGAACCTCTACAACTCCATGCCGAGACGTCTGGAGTGTTGGGTTAGCAAACACGGTGGCCCGACGCCATACTGAGAGACTCTACCTTTTGTCTTCCTTCCAAATAGCACCACTGAAGGTTTCTATATTTATATCAGTGAGGGTCAGTACTCAATATTTCAACATCAAATCAGTATTGGTCAATACTCAAGTTTTCAAATTCAGTATAGGCCAACAGTCAAAGTTTCAATATTAGTATCAGCCAATACTACAGATTTCAATATGTTTATCAGTCAGCCAGCACTCATGGATTTCATATCAGTAGCAGCCGATACTCAAGGTTCCAATATTTTTATTGATATTAGCTGATCCTCAAGTGCCCAGTCAATACTTAAGGTGAGTATTGTTATTAGTATCTACTAAAACTCAGAGATTCAATAAGATGTTTGAATATCCTATCAGCCAGTACTCCAGGCAGTGTAAATTACAGGCAGTGGTGCAGGCAGAAGTCGTTTTTGGGCAGGCCTGTCGAAAAATGGATATGACAAATTGGCTTGAAATAACTTCCAAATGCACTAATGTTCCACAGCGTCATTACTACAGGCTGTTGGGTATTCCTGGCAGCCATCCAGCCCTCACACTACCTAATTCTAATTCCTTGGCCAGGTAGATAGAAAATAGCACACTCAGCGGACACTCACTCTTAAATGTCTTTAGGTCAAAACTGGAGCTTCAAACACTGATCATAATAAACTGAAGGCTTGAGCCAAAGGTGAATAGCCATGGTTACTGCGCAGTGATTAGAGGGTTACAAAAAAAGGTGGAGCTTGGTGGAGAGTGTAATAATTTGATTGGCTAGAATACAATAACAGCACTCACAGAAAACTGAAAAATGTCATCATGTTATAAAATTGATTTAGTAAATCTTATTTATTTGATTATTATTTAATTGGACGTGTGATCATCCTGGGCTACACCACGGCTCGGTACCTGTATTGGAATTTCAGTGTATGTAATTAAGGGACTGAGATAAGATGGCTTGCCCATATTTCACTGGCCCTGTTATGAAGTAGCTGCAATGTATTTTTGGGGTGGGCAGAGAGGCTGGGGGGGCATTCCAGTTGTGTTTCTGTTTGTGTGGGGGGATTTGGGTTGACGAGCATCATTAGGGTGTCCCACATGAGTGAATGAGTCAACTTCTGTTCTTTTCATGGAGACTTGTTATCAGAGGAATCTGTTTTCTGAGCCAAGCAATTCCAATAACAAATTCAGGACCGTCACACATCCTGTAGCAGCCATAGTGTCTTCTCACAGTGGAAGGATGGACAGAAACACTGGAGGTTCTCAGATCTGAAGCAGGAGTAGAGCTTGATGTTCTCCTCTCTCTCAGAGATCAAAGCTTTAAGGACTGTTTATCTATGGGAGCAGTGTTGGTGGGTCTACCAGGTGGTTGTTAGGGTTCATATGTAGCTTTTAATCTGTTTCTTTAAAACCTTTTTTTGAACTTCTGTTCTGGAAATTCCTGTTTATTGATTAATTTTCGTTTGACTCTTCCCTGACAAACGTTGCTTGTTTCACATTTGTAAATATGACTTTAGATGATAATACATGCTCAATAATCTGCATAACAAGCGTTTAACAAAATGTTTAATGAGCAATATTACTTAATAATATGATTTATTATATAACAGCGCACCAGTTATATATTAGTACAGTTTATAATTAATAAATCTTAAGTCATGGTAAATAGAGCATTGAGAACTGTCTAATTTAGGCTTTACTGACCAGAGAATAAGACTTTATCATAATGAATAAATTAATAGTCATTTCCTTATTAAAAATAGAATAACTAGAACAATCATTTCTCTTTCATGTAAACTTAAAAAACAAAATTTGCATTTGATATGTTTATGATTTGTCGGCTCTTGAACTAAATACTGTTCCTAAACTTGTATACCTGTTTACAGTTCTATATGAACGATTTATCCTTTTAGCCTCTGATATTTTGTTGATGGTTAAACTAATCAGCGTTATAAGATTTGGTTACATCGACTTACATGTTTTTTCCATCTCCTGTAAAGTTGTAATTTTGGAGGTTTTGTTACAACAGCAGTGACATAAAGTAATATTCATCATCCATAAATATATTTAATGCTCTGTCATATATAGTTAACTATATGTGCTACATGTTTATGTAATGTAGGACCGAAATATATGTGGTATATTCCACAACAGATAATTTCAAATAAGTCACATATATGTCCATGTGACTAATATAAGTAGGATATAAATGAAATACATATGTGAATATAATTAATATATTTGAAATCCACATATTCCATATATCAAATTTCCATATGGGAAGTCAAGGCAGTGTTTTTTTGTTTACTGTTCCCTTTTAGATCAGTTCCTTCAGGGTTATTTCTGAGTCAGAGGGTGCCCCCCAGTGGTGACTGCCAGGTAGTACACACACAGCAGTCTGTGTATAACAGGAATAATGAAGCTCAGTATCTGGTCAGTTAAACTGGAATATCTGAACCTCTTCCAAACAGCACTAAACAATGTCAGTTATTATCTCATTAATCCATCATCATTCATCTAAACTACTCACACGTTTCCGCCTCCATAAATCATGAACATACACACTTGGTTTATTTGTTCAGAGTGTTCAGAGTGTCATAAGCCCACACCCAGACCATAAGCTGAGCTGCACTATTTTCCATTATTCTCAATTTCAATCTTTCAGCCGTGAGAAGACAACACAGCGCTATGGGTCTGAAAGGATGTGTAGTTGTCAAGAAACTGTGACTAAAGGAAATAGACCAAAAAACAAAAACCAAAGTCTTCACTGAGAAACGGAGAAAGGGAGTCGCCTGAAAAGAGCAGAAGCTGTACTGAGGATGAACTACTCATCATGTTCATGCTTTCTTCATAACTGGACACACGTGTGTGAGCAAACAAAAATAGATGTAGTGGAAACATGCCGTCTGTTTAACTTAGTAGACTAACAGTCGCCTGACGGGACCTAGTGGGTTTGGTTTAGGTTAGGTTTATTTGGTTTGGGTTTGTGCTACAGGTATTTCTTCACGTGCGCAGCTGGACGCAAACGGTACATAAATTAATCAGTGCAACTGCAGTTTCATGAAATAATAAAAGACAATAAATTTCAACCTTCACTAAACTGCACTCATCATCATAACAGTGTTAATTGTATGAACAAACTAAGAAATCATGACTCTGAATAAAAGAAAATGTGTTCACAAATTTAAAGCATTACCTCAGAATAACCCCTCCGGGGACCCATAGTAGTAGTTTTTTTTTAATAAAAAAATGGATTGAATAGTTAAAAATGACCAAATTGTGGTATTATTTTTCTCCTATGGCATTGTTTAAAAAATCCTGTTTGGGACATTTAGTTTCAGACGTTGTAGCTGTTTTTATTCGTCCAGTGTTTTCTACGTCCTCCTGATAACTAAAATGAAAAGTGCAGTATACATAGAGATTCTGTTGCAACCACAAGTAAACAAATAGAACGTGTAACTGCGTATGTAACGTTTTATATGTGTGTGTTGACACGTGTTGATGAAGTGAATGGAGAATCTCCTCGGGGGTATCTACTTTTTACCCACATGGTAAGTTCTCTATGCTCTGACATAACTGTGGTAACACTTCACCACCCATAGCTGATTCTAATCACCAACGCCAACGCCCCACATATGACTAACGCTCAGAGTGACTCACACCATGTACACACAAGCTGGACTGTACCGTTCAGACAGAGCCCGACGGGGCGTGTCTCCACACACACACACACACACACACACACACACACACACACAGTCATCAGGGAGGACCAACGTAAGGGATAGGTTAGACACATGTGAAAAGGGGGGTAGGGGAGCTAGGACATTTCAGCCCTATATTAAGCATAAGGATCTAGATCCTTATCCTGCAGCACTCAGTGCCTATACAAACAGGTGTGTTGGTGCCTATTCTGTTGTATGAACACGAATATGCTTATATGGATGTAAAAGTAAACCGCTGGTAGATATGGTGAGATTTCCTAACCAGATCAATCAGGATAGGTGAGATGCCCCTACTCTAGAGTATGCATACAAAGATGATTAAACAACTTCCAACGTAAAGAAAAAAGACTTGCATCTCTTTTAGTAGAGGAAAAGATCCCGGTGTGATTCTTACACTGCTTCTCAGTATCAGTAGCTTTTTAAACCTTCTTCTAAATCTGAACTCCTATTCAGAGTCTCTGAATAGTTACTTCCCTTTAACTGATGAGAGGAGGTGCTGAGAGGATGTCGTCTGATTGGCAGGAAAATACTAGTTGGAAAACGATAAACAGCAGCAACTGGAAGCAGGGTTAGCAGTCTTGAAATCTCCAGGAGGCAGCTGAAGCACTTGACGCCACATGCATGAATTTTCCCTCCTGCCCATTGAAAGCGGTTCTCCACCCAGGAAATCACCTATGACGTCTATGATGATTTCTCCCTTTCCTGTCCCAAAAAACCCAGGAATGTCTGTCTGTCGCTCAGTAACCTAACATCAGTCGTGATAAACTGCTTTGAAAGGCTTATCAGAGGCATCATCACCTCTTTACTGACTCTTTGAACTTACTACAGTTTGCATGCCACCACGATGATGCCACCACACATCTGCTCCATACAACACTGACTCACCTGGACACCAAAAAATGCTGTTTGTTGACTACAACTCAACAACACTTATTATCCCCTCCAAACTTCATCTATCTCTATGTCATTGAAACTACAGTTTCTTGACAAACAGAATCACGGTGTAGTACTCCTCCTCAGCGTCATCGTCCTCCTCAGCCTCAGCAGGTTGCTCTCTGAGTATATTGCTTGTTTTTTATTGCTTGCTTATTAGAAAATAAGAGCCGGTTGTGATGTAGCACTATTAACTGTGCCCTTTTAGCTCATAAATAGGAATATCCTTATTCACATGTCATACTACATACAGGGTGCTAGACTGTGCACTAGGACACAATCACCTGGGCATAACACTGAACTTCTTACCTTCTTGTCGTAGTTCCATGAAGCAGCTTCTCTCTCACATTCTTCCAAATGCCTCTTGCATTCAGTTCTTCCAGTTTACTCGACACTCCTCTTGAGAACTATTGTTTGGTTCTGTGGGTTGAAAAACAAATGAAGTCCAGTCAGCATTTATTTATATGCGCCTTTACAACAGATGTTCTCACAAAGCAGCTTTACAAAGAATCTGGTGTCCGAGCCCCCAGTGAGCGAGCCAAGGGTGACAGAGGCAAGGAGAAACTCCCTCAGTTCAAAAGGAAGAAACCTCGAGAGGAACCAAGACTCAAAAGGGGAACCCATCCTCCTCGGGTCAACACCAGGTAACAAGACAAGCAGAGGAAAGGAGCCTTCAGTGTTTGTAAGGTAGAGGAGTAAATGTCTGATTAGTCTGTAGTTGGGTCATCGGATGGGTCAGCAGGACACGGGCCAAGCTTCCACAGTGCAGGACAGCCAGGAGCTCCGTGGTGGTTAAAGGCAAGCAGTGGCTCCCAGTCAGAGCAGAGCATCAGACCACACAGGATGGGCAGCAGTTCAGCTCAGACAAAGAGAACAGACAGACTGTTAGCTCTGACAGAAGAACTGAACACACTATATGGTGTTAACAGACTGCAGCAGTGACTCCGGCAGGCCCGGCTACTACAGCAGAACTAAAAGGGAGAGCCAGAAGGTAACAAAGACATGAGGGCTCTCTGAGAAGTCAGCGCCCCCCTGCTCCACCGTCAACAAACCTGAGTGAACATGAAGAGCAGCGGGACGACAGCACCAACATTCCCAGCTTACCAAACACTCTCTGTCAGTGGACCCCTGGACCTGCACCTTTTACCTAGCAGAAACACTCAGTACCACACGCTCCACTGAACAGGTAGGGTTTAACACTCAGTACCACATGCTCCACTGAACAGGTAGGGTTTAAGCCTGGACTTAAAGATTGAGGCTGTGTCTGAGTCCCGAACACTGACTGGTAGGTTATTCCAAAGCTGGGGGGCCGAGTATGAAAAGGCTCTGAACTGGTGACCTTGGAGAATGCTCATATATTAAATGGGGAAATGGGGGAAACCTTGTTACCTCTGAGCAAGCAAGCAAGTGAGCGAGTTGTAGGCACATATCAATTTATTCAAGGAATCTTTACAGCGGAGTGACGGAATCCATAGATTGGGAAGAGGTGCTACAGTACAGGGAATGTCTCGTTCCATGTGTGGAAAATGGAGCAGATGTTAATGATTGGCTAAAAGGAGTGACTGCATTTGGGCGTGCTAATGACCATAGTGTGAAGGAAGTAGCTGAATCTGCAGGTGCATGGAAGCGTACGGTCATACGGGTCTACCAGCAGTGGACAAAATCCCAGTCTACAGGGAATTCTCCTTGGAATTGTGCCAGGGAAGGTATCCACCAAATCTGGACCAACTGACCAATTCTTTGATGTAAGAGTGTCTGAACATTGATGTGGCTACATCCAGAAACTTGTCCAGTACATGCCCAATCCAGTCACAGCTGTTATTGGTGCTGGTGATGTTTTTGTTGTTGCCCAAAGATGACGTCCTAGTAGCAGCTGTGGTCAGTGCTGTTTGAAGCAGCATGGAACGGCTGTTACTGTGGAGTGGGGAGCTGTGCTGTCTGATTGCTGTGTGTGTGAGGACAGTGAGGGACACAGTAAACATAGCGAGATGCCCTCAGAGGAAGAACAGCAGACCTGCGTCTGTCCAGGCAGACAGATGGGAGAGAGAGAATAGAACGTGTGTAAAGAGGCTGTGAGGCATTCTCCTCGCTGGTCACTCGCACACCCACTCACTCAACACTCTCTCTCTTTTCCTCTTTCTTTCTTTCTCTCTCTATCTTCCTGTCTCTCTTCTTTCTTGTCCTCTTCCTCTATCTTTCCTTCTCCCCTCTCTCTATTTCTTTCTCTCTTCTTTATTGTTTTTATCTCTCTCTTTAGGTATTCATGTTTCTTTATTCTTTTTCTATCTTCTTTCTCTCTCCCTCTTACTCCCTCTTTTCTGTCTTATTCTCTTCTTTCTCAATCTTTTATTAGGTCTCTCTCTCCTTCTCTCTGTACCCCTTCATTATTGCATGACTCTAGGGTTAGGGTTAGGGTATAGGATGCTATTATCAGAGGATTTCCACCTCATACTCATTATCGTGTCTGTCTCTAACTACTGAAGAGAGAACTGTACCGTCCATGCAGAGCAATGCACATCATCATCACCATCATCATCATCATCATCAACAACCACAACAACAACAACAGTGCAATGGGTCAAACACACTTCCACATCGAACACAGCTGCACTGACCGTTCTTCGGTACAGTATAAATTGTCAGTCCTACTGGAACAGGAAAGGGGTCTTCCCCAAACTGCTGCCCAAAGCTGGAAGTGTAGAACTGTGTAGAATGTCTTTGTGTGCTTCATCTATCAGACTACTTCTATCTATCACTCCAGAGAACAAGTCTCTAGAGTCCGGTGGCGGCACTTTACACCAGTTGTCTGGAGCAGCTGTAGCAGGGCAGAAATCTCACAAACTTGTAGTGAAGAGTGGCATCCTGTGACAGCACTATGTTTAACGTTACTGAACCAGTGTGACCCATTCTGCTGTTGTACACGACCATGTGTTTGATTTTGTACACCTGTTAGTAATGAGTGTGGCTGAAACACCTGAACTCAGTTATTAGTGTTCACATACTTTTGGTAACACAGTGTTTGATCTGTGGTCAGCGAGGACCAGTCTTACTGACAGCAGGGGTGTCAGTCACACACTAATTGGCTTCATCTTCCTCTCTCTCACACACACACACACACACACACACACACACGCACACACACGCACATGCTCCTAGCTGTGTCCCCAGCAGCTCAGTGTCAGCTGACATTTGAAATAGTGTAACATGCTGCTACTCACCTTCTCACTCAAATGAATCATCCTCCTGACTAACTACAGCCAGACTGAATCAGATTAACCCGTCCTTATTCCCTAGTTTAGTTTAGTATGATGAGTTCTGTGTGATGGTTCCGGGTGATGGTTCCGTGTGATGGTTCGGTGGGGAAAACACATGCTTTTGTAGTGCAATGGAAGTGCAAAAGTGTTTATTGAATTTTAAAGATCCAAATAGTAAAATCACATGCCGACATCATACTGGCTTTGAATATGACCCTTTAGTCATGAGATGTGGTCACCAAAACCCAACATCTGGTAAATACTATTACCGTCTACTTGACGTGAGATTCTAACATCATGAGACGCTGATGTTTTGTGGGTTTAGCCTTTACCAGGATTTTGTGTGTTTGTGTGGAAGTTAAATATGAAGTCATTTTTGTCGTTTTCAGCGTCTTTGACTAGTTTCGTTAAACTGGGTGTGTTCAGCAGGGCGGCTGATTAAATTAGTTTTTCTAAATGGTTTTGTGGTTGTTCACTCACAACTCCTCGACCAAGCCATCAGGGCAGCCGTGGCTCAGGTGGTCATTTTCACACTCTTCCTGTCCACGGCTGAAGTGCCCTTGAGCAAGGCAACAAAACAGTCCCTGGTGGCTGCACCTACGGCCAACTCCAAAAGCACATATCATCCTTTCGATCCCACACTGGGGTTATGAAAATATGTGAGGCAACATAAGATGTAAATAAATTAGATTGTCAGGAAATTGATATAAATCACATCACCAGAAGCTACAGATGGACTTTTATCCTGACACGCCCCGCAGGACCGAGGCGGCAAGTAACAAAGTACAAATACTTCAAAATACTCAAGTACTTCTGTCACCTAACTCTACTGATACAGCCCCGGCGTTAAACCAGCACCCCGTCTCTACTGATACAGCCCCGGCGTTAAACCAGTACCCCGTCTCTACTGATACAGCCCCGGCGTTAAACCAGCACCCCGTCTCTACTGATACAGCCCTGGCGTTAAACCAGTGACGGTCCCACTGATAATCAGAAACACGCCTGGTTTAATGTACTTACAGCAGAGGAACCGAGTCTTCAGCTTCACCGCTGTGCTGACAGTGCTTATTTATTAGAGGGTATTTTTAGTGAGGGGCTCAGGTGGCCCACAGAACATGAGCATCATGCAGACATGATAAACTGGTGTTGGGGGAGACAGAGAGACAAAAAAAGAGAGAGAAAATAATTAAGAATGAAAAGAGGAAAAGACAGAGAGAGAAAAGGAAGGAGGAAGAGAGAGAGAAGCAGAAATAGAGATATGAACAAGCATTAAGGTAAGAGGAAAGAGAGGAACAAGAAAAAGAAAAAAATGAGAGAGGAGGACAGAGGAGAGAACTGAGAAAGAGGAGAGAGACAGACAGACAGACAGAGAGACAGACAGAGAGAGAGAAATTGACAGATGAAGTGACACATTGAGGGCTGTCCCTTCAGGGAACATCACACCAGCCTTGTAAACTGGTCAGCTTTTCGGGACACGCTGCCCAAACAGCCCCTCAAATCAACAAAGACCCCCGAGGTGCCATTTGAAGTTTGAACCTGTTTTAAGTTTGAAGGCAAGAATTACATTCTAGTAAAGAATTACTCTGTATTTGCAGCGGAGGTTAGGTTAGGTTAGGTTAGGTTAGGTTAGGTTAGGTTAGGTTAGGTTTAGGTTAGGTTTAGGTTTAGGTTTAGGTTAGGGTGTCATTCTAAGGACAATATTCGTCAAAGGACTTTAAACAGATCTTTAACTCATAATCCTGCACAAACTGTCCTCTCGACACACGTAACCGGTAAAGGAGAGACAGTGTGTGCACTTCTCACACCAGCAGCTTAAAATCCCCTGTTTGGCAGGTAAGAGCAGGGACACCCAAAACCTCTATTACAGCCTTCAGAAAACGTGACTGTCCAAACAAGTGCTGATCAAGTACTGGACTGACAGTACATCACCAGGAAGGGAATGAATTTATGAATCCTGTGAACTAAAAGCTAATCGTATATGTTAGGGACAGGTGTAGTAAAGACACCTGGTCAATGTGAAGTCAGTAAAGGTGTGATCCTATGACAGTGCCATGTGTACAGTCCCTGAGATCTTCAGTACTACTGCCAGTGTGCGTCTATGAAGAGTGTACCACCATGTGCTTGAATTTATACGCCTGTCAGTAACGGATTTAGCTGAACAATTAGGAGCGATGTCCACATATATGCCCTGTTCTGATACTGTACAATGTGTGTATGGTGTTTTATAAAACCCCACTGACCATAAATCTAAATAAATAAATAAATAAATGGTATAAGAGAGACACAATCATCATTTCAGTTCCCCTGCACAATCATCAAAGTCTGGTCTCCAACAGAGAGAAGCAGCTCCAGCCTACGCTTTAAATCCCCCCACAAAAATCAGGCTACTCTTCCTCCAAACACCTTCTCCTGCCTTCACACAGATCCTCACTTTCAGCATCCATTCCTCACTAGCTGAATGTGTAATTAGGATGATTATAGCACCATGAACACTGACTACCACACCACCACCACGTCAGTCTCACTGCAGTGCTAAGAATCCACCACCTCAATAATACCTGCTCTGTGGTGGTCCTGTGGGGGTCCTACAAATTATGCGGAGAAACATTGGCAGACAGCTACACGACCCAGGACTACATGAACACAGAGCGTTACGATGATGGCCCTTAACACCACGTCAACGCCATACTGATAGACACTACTTCTGTATGTGTAGCTCAATAAATATTGATCCTATCAGTACTGATCAATCATTTATCATCATTTATTGATCCTGGTGACCTTTATCTTCCTTCCCAACAGACCTGCAATCCCACACCTCCTTCTGGGAGTAGCTGTTCTGTTGATGATGAGTGTATGATACATTTATGGGTAACATAATACAAAACATTAATCATATATGGATGGCATATATTACTATATATATGTGTTTCATGTGATTATAATATTAGGCTTTTTATTGCATGTATGTTGTTGCTGTATTTTGATTTTTTGATTTAAGAAAAGTGTTTCTGTATTTATATCAGACAGGTGTGATCCATGAATCAGACATGCTTTAGACAAATATCAGACAGCCTGTATATATATATATCTATATATATACATATTTACATTTACAGCATTTAGCAGACGCTCTTATCCAGAGCGACTTACAACCGTGCTTAGTGTTCCATTGGATAATATTCACCCATGTATGATATATATAAACTCAACTTCTCTGATGTATACTTCACTTACAGGGGATGTTACCAACACAACAGCACGAGTCAGAATGGAGAGAACACACAGCACAATGACCTTATATAACGTCCTTGTTTAAGTCACATGGGTGGCCGAGCGTGAAACTTGATGTCTCATTATGTCAAACCTACACACCAAGTTTCAGTTCTCTCAGATGATTCCTTCTGGGTGCAGCTGTTTTTTCAATGAGTGTAAATGTGATATATATGTAAACTTATTTAAAATGGCCATTTCAGGCATATATATATATATATATATATATATATAGTTTAACAGCCTGAGAAGGACACCAGCAACACCTAAAACATCACCAACAAAACATTGGTGTAAATAAACTATTCAACCTTTCATTTAAAAACGTCACACTATACTTTTATTTATACTATACCACTCACTCAGTCACATCATTCCACCATCCCCACATTTTCTTATTTCCATTATTAAAATTTTACCACCATAAAGTTTGGTCAGCTGAGGGAGCAGTGCACTCACCACTCCACCTCTAATTCTGCCTACAAGCACACCCATTGGCTCACAAGCTGCTGAATGCTGTTGTTTTATTGGCTCCCTACTGAAATATGGATTAGGCCATGCTTTATGTAAATGATATGTAAATAAGGTGATGTAGGCTGGAGCTTAATTTCACCTACAGAAACTGATTTAGAACTCAGTTAAAAGGTTGATGCATCTGATGAATAAGATGTGTCGTGTACATATATTTCATATACACTGGAAGTGTATTAAATAATAAACAGGGCTTATATGTTCGTTATTCTATAAAAGAGAGAACTTGACAAGTTAAAAATCAGTGTTTGTGGATTTATGAGAGTTGTTGGTCAGTCCATTTCTAGTCTAGCTATGTTCTGGTCCAGCAAGTTGTCTGCAGCTCTTTTGGAACCCACACAGAAGACACTGGCATAATCATTAACACTAATCAGCCTCACACACAACCATACACACTACATACACATGCGCCTCATTCCCTCAGTCTCTGTGGCAGATGCAGTCAGAAATCTCCTTCGGTTCCTCGCTCAGCTGTCCTCGTAGCTTCACAGCTCTGTTAACAAGCTTTCTTAACATACTCACCCACACACACACGAAACGTGGAGGAACAAAATCAAAGGCTGCCACAGCAGAACGGCTCTCTGAGTCGTCTACTCTACAAAGCAGCACATACACAACAAGCGAGGATGTGGAAACAGCATGGGGAAAGTTCTGACAGGGCCTACCACACTGAAATCCTCAGCTGATCGTCGGGTTTTAGTCCATCAGAGTTCTCTCACTATAATCGGGGGGCACTTGGACCTGCTTGTGGGCTCAGGATCTACAGGTGGTCGTGGTGCCCTGTTGGTCTAGTTACACTCAAAAATGTAAAACCTGATTAATGAAGGTGCACGCACCGCCGCTGCCAGTCGGTAGCAGGGTTGAGAGTTGAACTTCACAAAGTTGGAGTTCTCTTCTTATTAGAATTTCTTGTGTGCACTTTTATTAATAATCTGATTAATTGTACAACATTTTTTTCTCTTATGCTTTTTCACTTTTCCGCTCGTAGTAGTGATGTTTGTTTTATCAAATTTCAGACTTTGAAAGCACCAAGAACCAAACCATTAGCGATCCATAAAGACCACAGTTGGAAATGTGCACTGAGCAGGCGGTCTATTCCCAAACAGAGCTCCAGTATGGACACAGCAAACCTAAAGCCAAGAGCCTAGTCACTCATCACCACCACAGCAGGGTGAACGACATCTGTCCTACCTTTAATGTGCTGAAGTCATGTTAGTCGAAAGGAGGAATCTCACTTTTAAACATCCACAGTTTCATCTTTAGCCACTTCTCCAGTTTCAGATTCAAACCCTGGCCTGTGGATACCGACCTGAAGGCTGCAGTGCAGAGATTCGGAGGCTGATAAAAAGCAGAATTTGGTGGAAAGCATACGATTTGATTGGCCACAATACTGCAACAGCACTCACAGAGAACTAATGAACTTAGCCAATTTGGCTAATTAAAATATTCCTTCTCCATTCTGTTGGATAAGCCTGTGGTCACTCTGGGTAGGTCCAGGTCGTAGAGGTGGGGAAAAAAAAACAACGGCCAATGAGCTTCAGCACAGATAAGCCCGTGCTTTAAATAACCCCTGACTATAATACCATAATAACCCTAACCCACAATTCACACCCAGTCAAACGCCCAACAGGTCCTGCCAGTTAGTTTAACTGATCTGAGGTAATAGGTGTAGCGCTAATGCTAATGGATGGTGGAACAAGATAACCTCTTTATCAAACACATACTCCAAATGAAGAGTGCCCACAGATCACAGTGTACCCGGCTGTGAAAAATACTAATGCTAATGCCATTAGATAGTTAAGCGGACAATAGCTTTGCCTTGTCCTGTCATTGTATGTAAATCATTAAATATAGGGCCTATTTACATTTTGCACAGTGTCCCAACTTCTTTAGAAACGCGGTTGTATATTTAAGATTGCAAGCTTGAAAAAGTCGGGATTTTTGCATAATAACGTTTTGATGGAATGTAATCAGAAGCTGGTATGAAGTTCCCGGCTCACAGCCTAGTGACCTTTTCCTGGTCCCAGCCTACTCGTACTGTACTATCACAGTGTAAAGTCTCCAGCTTGTAGCCTAGTCAAACTCCACGGCCACGGTGTGAAGTCTAAGTCTGTGTACATTTACACTCTTATTTAATATCACATGAAAAATATACCAGTATTGCTGATGGTACTGAGACGATAATCTTGGTATCAAATTGATGAGAAAATCAGTGATATCGCTCGTCCCTAGATTTACGTGGGCGTGCACTGTGTAGGAGTGTGTGAGAGAGAGCTTTTGCATGAGGGAGAGAGAGAGAGAGAGAGAGAGAGAGAGAGAGAGATGTGTCGTGTTTTAGCCATTGCCAGCATCAGTACCACATGCTGCTCTCGCATCCAGAACGGAACCCTTCTAAAAGCTGATCAGATCGCACTGGGACTCGCATGAAAGGATCTATTTTGCCATCAAGAGAATCTCTATTCACACTGAAGAAGAGGAGCGTGAGGAACAGGTGGGTCCACAATCCACAGGTTTCTACACAAGCTTAGGGCTTACAAACCGCACATCATTAAGATTAGACAGGTTTATGACGTTTAGCCTTAATTATTAATGCTACAATTGAAGTCCTTTATGTACTAACGTTCTGATTCTGCAGAGTTAATAACTGCTGATTATATACTATCTAGAATGGGAAACAATGAAAACACTGGTGTTTTTAAGCAGAGCTATACATCACACAGAAACAGACGGACTGCACCCAGATTTACAGCAGATGTTCAGATTTCAGTGTTGAAATCATATTCCCTTACTAATTAGGAACAGAAGAGCGTTTGTAGGCATAGAAGATGTACTAACACACATGAACACCTGTAGAAGATGCTTATCTCCACTAGAGGTATTAAGGGTTATGGATATGACTCCATGTGTATTTATAGTAATTACAATGTAAGAACACTATATGAGTTTTTTTGGTTCAAATAGAAAGTAAAAACTTGTTCAAACCATGTTAGAAAAACGAGGTGTGTTTAAAAAATATGACCACAATAATATATAACTCACTTTTCAGTTTCAATTCCCAAACATTCAGCTGACTGAACGAGCAACCATCAGATATTTTGGGGAAGGGGTCTTTCCACCAGAGAGGTCTCCACATCCCCGACTCTTACATAGTGCAGTTTAAATGAATAAGCTAACATACATTGTTCAAAAATAATACTTTTATGTTAAATGTAAACATTAAAGCATGTACTATTCAGATAGTTATACGTTTGAAAGCAACTTAAAACTCCAGGCAAACAAAGTACAAAGGTTTTACTGATGGCTGGTCAGAGTTTAGATTTAAATCCGACGGGAAATGTTTTGCAGCAGTTTGAAGCCGTCAGTGCTGAGAACAATATGGACTTGTCGTCTGTAAATTTAACCACAAAACTTCATTATTTTAAGAAATTAAAGGGAAAATTATTTGTCTGTTTGTTTAATGATTTGTTGCTAGGACTATTAAAAGCTTTATGTTTAGCCATTTTGGGCCTGGATCCATTTTTTGCCCAGGTGTGTACCTATGTTTGATTGGTATATATAGAATCTAACAAAGATTTTCCAGAAATATTAGAAATATTTTCTACTTTTGAAAACATGTGATATTACCGGAAATTCTGATATTTTAACATCTTAAGATCACAACACAGATTGGCCAAAATTAAAATAATTATTTGGTCTATTCTGGCCTATTCTGATCGTGGAAGCCTGATGTATAAATATAAATAAAGCATATGATCATCATCCCACTGACTGAATTTCACCTTCAGATTATCTGCTAATCCTGAAGATTCATACTGTTACCCTCACAGATCATTCCCTCAAGTAAATGACCCAGTGTAATATTTTTTTCTCATTTGTTTAATTTGGTTCTCTTTATCTACTTTTATGACTTGTTAAAAAAATCTGATGAAGATCAAATTTATGGAGAAATATAGAGAATTCTAAAGAGTTCACAAACTACCAAGCGCCACTGTATCTCTGAAATGACAAGCTTACAGGGGAAGGAGAACATACTTTACCTTTAATTTAGGTCACTGTAACCGGATCACTGTTACCTGGACATCTTCAAGTGATTTTGAGTCAGTTCTTTTTTGCTTACTCATATGAGGCTAATGTAGCAAACAGGTAATGGGAGCTCATAGCCCACCAATTAGCATTGTGCTAAGTGCACGCTGGACTTATTACATCGCCTCAAACCTCATGACTCTGCAGCAGCTCCAGATCTGTGTGAGCCCACCATGGACGCGCTGAAGAAAGGCCTGTCCAAAGCCAAAGACGGAGTAGCTCTGGCAGCGGAGAAAACCAAGCAGGGTGTGACCGGCGCTGCTGGCATGACCAAACACGGGGTCATTCTTGTTGGTGAGTCCACTAAACAGTACTGTGGTGTGAGTAATGCTGCACATTAAGGCTAGTGGGCTTGAATTTACTCACACTGCTGTCAGGAGATCAAATCAGTTTCTACTTGGAAGAATGAACATGACACTCCAGTACTGGCTGCGTCTTCCAAAAAAATCTAAATCTGCAAATTTGTTCCCACTGCAAAAATTTGACTTTAAAGCTTTAAATATGGCAAGTTTCTTTTCATTTGTCCTAAAACTTATTTTACTTACAAATTCAAGAAAACAAGTTTATTACTTTTATCATAATACATTATTATTATCATTTTAATTAATAATAATATTTTTTGTATGCCCTCATTAACATCATACATGAAGATTTTATCCCCTTTAATTTATGATAACTGATTATAAATTCTCTAATCCACAGGAACAAAAACCAGGGATGGTGTCACAACAGGTAACGTTATCAAACTATTAAGAACATTAAATATAATAATATTAATAATAATAATATATTATATAGCCAAAAATATCCAGACAGCCCTTCTAAAGAGTGAATTCGGCTATTGTAGGTACCACCATTACTGACATAGCTTGTATAATCTCCCTAAAACAGCACTGACCACTAGAATGGGATGCTCTGGAGCAGCTGCACATGAGCCTAAGGTCAACATGTCCCGTTACATGTGTGGGCTAGAGGGGTATAAAGCCCCCCCAGCGTTTGGTGGTAGAGCAGTGAGCACTCTGGAATGATGGAGTTACATCCAGTACCTTTGGTATGAATGGACATGATTTAGCATTTTAGCATCCCCAGTTTACCTGACTGCATGTCTCTGGACTGGGAGGAAACCCACACGGACACATGAACATGCAAACTCCACACAGAAAGGACCCGGACCCTGTGAGGTGACAGTACTGCCCACAGAGCCACCCTTCAACTAGTCAGTAGTTGTTAATGTCCAGTACTGGACAGAAATGATTAAAGAATTGATAAAGTCATAACGGTTGAGTTGCTCCTGTCATATTCAAATCTGACTAAAATATGACACTACTGAATCTGATAACCTGTTTCTATAAGAATTATTAATTCATGTAAATGATTTTAGTATGTGTGTGCAGAAGACATTATTAGACTATTATTAGGAAGTTCTTAGTGATCAATAACAGGGTAGAGCTGAAGTTCAATTACAGCCTGCCGTCCCCTGAAGACCCCACAAGCTTCACACTCAGCCAGGCTTTAAGTGGCCAACCTGGGCAGCACTGTAACTGCAGTGTAACGTCGCTCAAGTAACAGGCCTTGTAGCCCGGAAAGAGTCCTAAATGATGGAAGGAGGTCCTGATCACTTTGGTAGATGCAAAAGTTAAAGCCAGCATGACCAACTTTGTAGCTGAATCACAGCACAGTCACCCCAGGAAACCGTGTAACCCTAAAACAGTACTCGACCACAAGGGAATGTCCTGATCAGCCTGGGAGGCCTTGTAGCTGCAGTGTAGTGTCTTTCAGACTGACCGCTTGAGCAGCCAACCTAGGAAGCCATCCTTAACCGCTGGGGAACCGCTAATTAGCCTGGCAGGGCTGCAATAGTAGTGGTGCTCACGTGACCAGCCTTGGCAGCTTTGTAATTGTGATGCAGCCTAGCTCAACCACCCTGGACAGCCTTGTAGCCCTGAAACAGTACCTGATCAGGTGGTCCTGATCAGCCTGGAAGGGCTTGTAGCTGCTTTACAGCAACTCCCAAACCAACCAACCCAGGCAACTTCACAGCTGGGGAGAAGCGTACGACCAAGTGCCCGCCCTTGAGAGGCATTGTAGCTGTGGTGTAGTGTGTTTCAAACAGGTTAGACTAGAAAACCTAGATGTGATATAGCATAGCTTAAGCTGCAGGTTAACGTTAACACCTGGCATGGGAAGTTTCAGAGTCTGAATAGTGTCCTTAGCCACGGATGGAACGTCCTCGTAGCTGAGCTGTAGCATTGGCCTAGAATCAGAATTTAGCTCGAGATGTTGGTCTGTTGTGCTGACCTTTCATTAGGAGCTAATTATAGTCTCGTTGGATCTTTCACAGTCGCAGAAAAGACTGTCTCTGGTGTGTCTCATGTGAGTGGCGCCATGGTGACCGGAGTCACGACGGTGGCCCAGAAAACTGTGGAAGGGGCCGGGAGTATTGCCGTGGCGACTGGCCTGGTGAAGAAGGATATTACCAAAGTGGTGAGTGAAGTGCTGAGGAGGCGTTGGCTGAGGAGGCTCTGGCTCAGAAAGCTACTGTCTCTACATGCACACTGACGTGCTCCTGCATTCATGCCTGGTATTATAGCACTTCTCTGAGACATTGTCATGTGGCACCGTCATTTATTCTTGAAGTCCTACAGCAGGACTCTTACAGCTCTGAGATGTTCCTCAGAAAGGCCTCACTGGCACACTGCTTATACATTAGGCTGCTTCCTAAATCATCTCATCATCTTCAGCATCTGCAAATCATCTCATCATCTTCAGCATCTGCAAGGTGTCACGGCCTTGAGTTTGAATTCTTTGGCTCATTTTTTCATCTTGTTCAAAAGCTGATTTTGCAGATACTAATTATTCGACATCTACTATGAATTATTCAGCATCTATGACTTATTCAGCATCTACTATGAATTATTCAGCATCTACTATGAATTATTCAGTATCTACTATGAATTATTCAGCATCTATGACTTATTTAGCATCTACTATGAATTATTCAGTATCCACTACGAATTATTCAGTATCTACTATTAATTATTCAGCATCTACTATGAATTATTCAGCATCCACTATGAATTATTCAGCATCCACTATGAATTATTCAGCATCCACTATGAATTATTCAGTATCCACTACGAATTATTCAGCATCCACTATGAATTATTCAGCATCCACTATGAATTATTTAGTATCCACTACGAATTATTCAGCATCCACTACGAATTATTCAGTATATACTATGAATTATTCAGTATCCACTATGAATTATTCAGTATCCACTATGAATTATTCAGTATCCACTATGAATTATTCAGCATCCACTAGTAATTATTCAGCATCTACTATATAATATGAATTATTCAATATCTACTATGTAATGTGAATTATTAAGGTTTCTGGTGATGTTATTGTGATCGGTTGTGACCACAACAGTAATTAGAAGTTAGTTGGTATAATTCCTTAATAGTGAATAATTCATAGTGGATGCTGAATAATTCATGATCATGTGGTCAGTACTAATCACACAGTCATGTGCTCGGCACAAAAGATCGATTCTGACCCTACCTCTGCAGAACTTACGCTCACTGTAGTTTCTGTTTAACAAATACACAATATAATAAACACAAATAATATTGAGGAATAACATTACACACAGCTACTGCACACCTACTGGGCGTAAAGGGCATCTATGTGAGGTGCCCAGGATCAAACACACATCCTGAATCGTTCGCTCCCAGAAAAGGCTCCCTTACAAAACAGGGTTGCCATGGTGATTCTGACTGTCAGGAGATCTGTGAATGGTGGTCATTTCCAATATGCAGCAGTAATCAGGCTGTAATTATATTTGGTGATTCGTACTTCAATATTCAAATGTCATTTCAGAGCAAATATCCAAATCAATTAAAAATAACATTAAAATGTCTACCAAATTACCAAATTACCAAACTGGTTCAAATGCAAAGTTAAATGTTAGGAACTGTTCTTCTTCAGGAACAGTGTTGGAATATACATTGCCTTGCTTAGTATTTATTTGGAAAGGCCTTAGCTTTGATTCTGGGGTATATTCTGCGTGGCATTGTTTTAACCAGTTTCTACAATGACATTAACATTTGTAACATAACATTCATCTCTGTCCAGAGTCAAATTCATTTTAGGTCGAGATCTTGTACTGATGACAGGATATTGGAACCACTCCAGCAGATCCCAAAGACATCACTGGGGCTAAGGTCGGGACTGTGTCGTGACCACTGTTTCGTAACCTGAGCCTGATGAAGCTCTGCGTTGTCATTCTGGAATATGGCCAAGAACAAATCCACTGATGTGAACCTAATCATTCATTAAATTCAGGTGGTCAGCTGAGTTCATTTTATTACCACCCAACGTTGCTGCCTCGACCTGACCAACTGAAGCCCCTAGGATCATAATATTGCGTCCAGAGGTTTGCACAGTGGGCACTATGCATGATGGGTGGCCCATCGTTCTTGAATAGGGTCAGCCTGGACTCCTCAGACCACATGACCACATTCAGGGTCAGACCACATGACCACATTCTTCAGAAGAATTTTTACCAGGTGAAATATAGATCACTGCGGTAATTATAGTCAAAGACCATCAGGTGTTCGTCTATTTAATCCTTTCTTTTTTGGCCAGGCAGTGTGTTTCAGCAGCAGTGGGAATGATTTACAAAACTGGATGAAATGAAAGCTAATGTCAGGCCTGATCAGGTCATTATGTTTGTCTCTCAGTAGTTTGTAATAATTGTCTTGGCTTATTTGCTACAATTCTACAATTCGCTGACACGCTGTTGATGTGTTACTGATGCTCCATCAAGAGTTATTAATCATCTACAAAGGACACTCAAAACAAAGCGTTAGCAAAATCTCCTCATCCTGTCAGACCTGAACTGGTTCCTCCCTGGTTCCTCCCTGGTTCCCCCCTGGTTCCTCTCACCACCACTGTTCATAAATCTGATCCTCTACAATCAAGCATTTTGCACCAAACCACTCTGAACAACGTGGGATCATATGAACTATTGAAAAATAGAGAACATGTTAAACAGACTGGAATGGTTTATTAATCAGGTGGTGAGTATCTGTTCCACCACCCCACCCTGCAGTTTCAAACTGTATCGTCTTCAGGGTTTTTTGGGAGAGCTAGGTTAGCTTGTAATTCCAGGCCTGGGTTTGATACAATATGAAATTGCAGGTGTATGATGAGTTCCATTACAGACACAGGCTACGATTTAAAAGACGTCATCTAATAAAAGAAACAAGAAAACAAGACTGTGGCAGAGCAGCGAAGCATTATGGGAGCATGTGCATCCCTGGCTAGACGAAGGAACAGACGGAGGAGTGGTGTTAAATGCAGAAACAGGAGGGACGGGCACCAAACACAAACAACACACACACACACACGCCTGTTACCTGATTCAGACTGTGTGAAACACATTCCTCACTTGTTTGTACACTCATCATCCAAAGAATATCTACACCCAGAAGGAGTCAACCCACAGGAATGAAACTTGGTGTGTAGATTTGACATTGTGAGACATGCTAATGATTCAATTTTCACGCCCGCACATGTAATGTCAGCAAGGACAGGCCTTATCTCTGTACCTGACTGAGTAAATAAGGTTGTCCTATTGTGGGGGCTCTCCATTCTGACTCCTGCTGCTGTGTTGGTAGCATCCTTTGGAGGTGAAGATGCCAAGATGGAGTGACTCAGATGCCGCTGCCATTCTGAGTCACTCCATGACAGTCTGGCACGACACCATTGCAGTCTTTGGTGACGGTGACGTGGTGTTAAGGACAGTCGTGGTAACGGTCTGTGTGCATGTAGTCCTGCGTGGTGCAGCCGTCTGCCAATGGTGCTGCACTAACAGGATGACTCATGGAGGACACCACTGCTCGCTGGATGTCTGTAATCGTGGCTGTTGGGTCAGTCAGGTACAGAGATAAGGCCCATCCTTGCTTACGTCATGTGTGCGGTCGAGCGTGAAACTTGAATCATTAGCATCATTGGATCACTTCAATCATTGGCTCCGCTAACTATGTAAACCTCTGTTTGGTGTGTATGTAGGATGATGAGGTAAAAAACCTGCCTATGGAGAACGCTGACCTTCAGGATGCCGACTACAGCTACACCCCCAACACTGAGGTATATACACATCACCACACACCAGTGTTAAGGCAGGGTGGTGTCCAACATTCTGTTTTTACTAGGACCTTTACAGGCATTTGAGTGAGTAAAGGCAACAGCACTGCCATTTTGGGGAAGTCATCGCCGCCGCTGGACTGCGTTCCATTACAGAGCGACAGTTTAAAGAAGATTTTACTCAAGTCAAGAGGCTTTTATCGTCATTCCATCCAATTACAAGTACACAGTGGAGTGAAATTACGTTCCTCCAGGAAAAAGGTGCAACACGGAACAAAAGAGTACTAATTACAGTATTAGCACTCAAACAAACTGTGATATGATTATATAACAAGAATATCAGTTAAATCCCTTTATTTACAGTGATCGTTAAGATGCTGAGTAAGCATTGTAAGCATCAGATGCCTGGACAACAATTAATGTGCTGCATTATTTAAGCTGGAGCTGATCTGAACAAAAAGCTAACTTCATCCTCAAGACTGTGTAAATCTGGCCACATCATCATCATCCGGTCTGGTCCTGTGTGACACAACAGGCAGAGTTTATTACTTTTACTTAGTTATCATGGTCTTTGAATGTAAAGTCTCCAAGCAGAGTTATGGCTGAGCTGAGCAGTCACATGATTTGTAGCAAAGGTGCTGCAGATTAACAACAATGTTAAGATTTTTAAATCTTGATCGTTGATTATGTGTTTGATCTGCTCTCTCTTGTTGAATAAGTGAGCCCTGAAATATGGTCAAATCTTCATTTAACTCAGAACAGATGAAGAGAACTCACTAAAACAAATAACACACAGTATATAGTTTTTCATCTGTTTGATGCAACATTAAATGTCTTTGTTGATAGAAGTATGTGAACCTTTTGAACGATCAGTTTGGTGTAGATGATAATGAGGGTCAGGAAGTTCAGTCAATTAGATGATACTCAGGTGTGAATGTGGCTGACCAGTCTGGTCATTACCACACACATCTATTTGTGAATGCAAACACGATTTCTGAGGACCTGAAGGTTATAGCTTATTAGGCTGGAGGAGGTTCACTGATCCACTGTCAGCCGAATAGTGTACAGCCTGAGGAAATTCAGCACCACTGTTACCCTCCCCTGGAGTGGTCATCCAACACATCGAAGCCCAGGGTGACAGGGTGGTCTCTCTTACACTCATGAGTCTACAGACAGCAAACACTGAACAAGAACCGTATGTGTGGAATGGTAGAGTGGAGAAATCCACTACTATCCCAGAAGAACATTTCTGTGTGTTTATAGTTTCCTCAAGACCACATGGACGCCCTAGAAGAATTCTGATATAACGCTGTGTGGGAGGCAAGAAACTTTATGTCTGATATGGGAGATGTTATATTTGGTTAGGGTTAGGTAAAACCAAACACGGCATTCCAGCATAAGAACCTCATCCCAACGATGGTGACAGCATCATGGTTTGGGGCTGTTTTGCTGCTACTGGTCCAGGACAGCTTGAACTGATTTAATGAAAGTATGATTTTTGAATTGCAGTAAATAATCCCACAGGAGAATGTAGGGACTTATGAGTTAAATGAGGATATGATCATATTTTAGATCATATTTATGTAGATATTCAGGAAATGATTAAGGTTTCACAGACTTTCAAACAGCACTCTACTACCCTAAAGATTTCAGAGCCAACACACCTGGCACTCATATTCAGATGTGGCCTGATAGGCTGCATTACCTCAACCAGGTGTGTTCATTTAGGATTGGAGCTATTCTCTGGAGGGTGGATCTCCAGGCTGTCCAAACACTATCTGGTAAAGCTGTACTCCACATATAGACAAAGAGATCATTTAAATAGAATTAATAGTAATAAAATTAGACACAAAACAAACAAGCCAAAAACGGCAGCATATTTTTAAACATCGAGTCACGTTATCAGAAAACATTGAGACACCTGATCACACCTGAAGGTAATAAAGATTCACATACCTCATTTTGTCACGTATGTAGTTTCAGCATCATATGTGTTTGTTGCCGTCTCTCTCGGTGGTGGGTGTACACGCGTTTGGTCCTCTGTAGTGAGTAATGAAAGAGTCACATTCTTCAGCGCTGCTCTGAGTTTGTGTGACCTAACACTTCATGGCTGAGCCGTTGTTGCTGCTCCTGGATGCTTCCAATTCACTAGAGACCTGCAGTTCCTGAAGGACATGCAGAGCGAATGCACAGCTTAAGGTTGTTGCTAGGTGGCTGGTTACAAAGGGATAATCTTTCCTGTAACTGGTTTGGTGACACAGAGATGTATTTAATTTTCCCGCTGATTAAATCCACAGAACTTCCACCTACTGTAGAGTATACGCACATTCATATATAAAGTTATTACTCACAGCAATGTTGAAACTCTGTTATCTGGTGCAACCAGTTAAATTCTAGTAGCTCATGAACTTGGTGGCGGTTTATATTCAAACTAGGCAACGATTGAACTTATGTTCACCTGGTGCAACTGACTGCTGGAGTGTAAAGGATCAGCTGAATCATGTTAGCTTTAGCTGCTAGTGTTAGCAAACAGGATCCTCAGGAGGGTGAATACAGCAGCTGGTTTATAAAGCTGGAAAACAAGAAAAACGTTAAGTTAATTCATCACACTCTGGTGTATTTGATATTACAGCCTCAAACACAACACAGTTTGACTGTTATTGACAATGTTTTATCGAACATTGTTAGGATTGAATTTATTTAGTAAATTATGGTTTAAATTGAGCTACTTTTATTCTAACTGGGTGCAAATTCTCCACCCAGAAGTGTCCTGAAGCCCTTGTTTACAAACAGTAATAAGTGTTCTGTATTGGCAGGTACAGAACCTCTCTCAACATTACATTGCCGGTCAGAACTAACTGTGGTGCGATCACTAATAATATAAATTGAATAATGAATTGGAGCAAATCTAGCAGGACAGAAACTTCACAAACTGACTTATCAGTCCATTCTATCATTAACATTCCATTCTGTCAATAACAGAGCAGGTATACTCTACCAACACTGTACCAAATGTTCAAGTAGTTCACTAGTAATATTTTGAGCAAGCCAGTTCATGAGTAGCAGTCACAGCTCTAAACTGTGGTATATACATAATGTGATCATATGTTTCATTAATACACAAACAACTTTACTGAACTGCAGACAACCTGTGTATCAGTACTGAAGATGCTCCAAACTGATTTTCATACTTTGGGACACATTTACTTCTCAACAATGATCTAGCTGCTCACCACGTGGCCATGAGGGACAGGGATGCAGCCTCACGTCCTGCTCCAAAATGTGTAGCACATTACAATGACTCCACTCTGTTCATGATTGTGCATTAATCATGTGGTTATGTCACATTTTAGGAGGATTCTGATTAAACCACACAAACCAACACTAATAACCAACAGCCAAACTGACGGAAACTTCCCACGGTACCCTGCCAGGTCCACCTGCACCCACCCGTGTCCACGCTGTGGTTGTTCTTACGAGAGAAATGTTGTCTTAACAGAGTATTTCAGTTACTTACAGTTTCCCTCTTTTTACCCCAAATGTAGTCAATCTGCCAAGACAAGTTTGGTGTCTGATGTTTGAAGTGGGTTCTGTGGACTGTGGCTTTAAAACTTCTGGTTCTATACTGCATCACCTTTATTACAGCTATCTGGAGAAGACTCCACAGCACTGTGCAAAAGTTATAGACCACCAAGGCTATTTTCCAGTCGACTATTAAGTAGAAGTTACTTTTATTTCAGGAATTCTTTCTGACATCATATGTAAGATAATCCTGTCGCATGAAGAAAGAGAAAGTGACAAGAAGTAAAAACAGAAGCGTGTTATAAAAACAACCACCTGGAAGACCACCAACACTGTCCACATCAGATAACCAACACAGTTACCACTGGGAGAGAGGAGAACATCAAGCTCCACTTCTGCTTCAGATCTGAGAATATCCACAGGTGTCTCTGTCCATCCTTCCACTGTGAGAAGACACCTCAACGGTATGGAGGCCTGAAAGGAGGTGTAGCTGTTTAAGTAGCCCTCATTGGGATCTGGAGACACATCAAAGGCAAAACATCTGCTGGTGTTCTCGGAACAATGGCCTGACTACCCCAGAGCCCAGACCTCAACACCACTGAATGTGTTTGAGACTACTTGGATGGTGAGAAGCAGAAAATGCTGACCCAGAAGTCGTAAGCGAGTCTGGATGTACATCACCTTATGGTGTTCCACAACAGGCACAGCGCTTCTGAACAGTAACAACACACTGTGTGGCTCAGTGTTAGGAATGAGAGAGGAGACTTTACATCTCATGCTCATGTAGAATGTAGCTCGTTATTAACAGTAATTCCAAATGACTGCACACAGTCCGCGCGTGAGAGGAACATGTACTGAACTGCTGTGGATTTCAGTGGCTGGTCAGGAACATACAGACTAAAGAACTGGGTTTAGTAATTCTCCAATAAGATGGACTGAGCACCTCCCCAGATTAACTCACCTCCAACAGGGCTTTAGACTTATCCTTGGAGGTGTGTCTCTTTGAGGAGCTGAAAGCGAGTCTCCAGAGAAGAATGGAAGCTGTAATAAAGGTAGAGGGATGTACTAAACACTCAAACACCTGATAATTAGCTTTAGAGGATTCTATTAAATATGTGTTTTATGCTTCTACTTAAAGACAGTTCTGGAGATTAATACAGGAAGGGTCTCTGACTTTTACACAAAGCTGTGGACTGAAACTGTCCGAGTACAGTAACAATACATTAGTGAGTTTCTCTGTTTTTACTGTGAACTCTGAAACAACTGCATGGAATATGAGTTATCAATACTGTCCTTATCAGAATGTTATGTGGTTAATAAACTGTAAATGAAAAGTGTTATGACATACGTGTTGCTATGGCTTTCCTACAGTATCTCGGGGTTGCTTTCATGTTGCTAGGCATTTACTAATACGTGTGTAAGTGTGTGAGTCTGTATGTAATGTCTGTGAGGGTCAGTGTGAGAGATGATCTTTTGTCGCAGCTGAATTTGATTGATATTCATTTCCTTTTAAACGGCACTATTTTGTGGTTCTGGCTCAAAAACAGACCCGTGAAACCAGAAATGTGTAGAACAGAATGAATTGCAGTCAGCTGGTTTTGTCAACTTACTTATGCATTACACCAAGTACAGAGAATGTGGAGCTGTTATCACACGTGAACTCTGCAGATGAATTCTGAATATCAGCTGATCAGCTAAAAAACAGCCGACAGACACGGAGTGAAGTATCTGAGCTTTCCTGTGGACTCAAGGGAAAAGGCATGTGATTGGCAGTGGTAACCATGACAGTGGTCACAGCAGAGGGCAGCGGGTCAATTAGCAGAAGCCCTAGAGATTGTAGGAGCTCAGAATGGATGACGTCACCAGTGACCAGCATTACATTTACTAATATAATTTCACCAGTTCTGTCATGCTATCATGTATCAGACAATATTTATTAAAAGGTTAATATCAATAAAGTTAATAAGTTAGTATAAATAACATTAATATGTTAGTATTAGTAGAGCTAACCACTTAGCATACGGTTAACAAGTTAGGATGAGTAATGAATTAATGCATCATTAAAGATAATAAGTTAGCATTAATTAATACACTCAAGCATTCATAAAAAGAATAACACACTTAACAAATGTAATGAATAAGCATTAATAAAGTAACAAATTCACAAATTAATAAAGCTAATACGCTAGCATAAGTAAATAATAGGTTAAGTTAAAGTTAATAGTTTAGCATTCATAAAATTAATGAATAGTAAAAATAGTTAATATGCATTAAGAGAATTTAGAAGTGAGCATAAGTTAACAAGTCTTTGTAAGTTAATAACTAATAATATGAATGGTCAAAAGCATAAATGATGTAATGAGCTAATGCACTAATAAAGTTAATAAACATTAAGAAAGATTATGAATGCATACAAAAGTAAGTTTAATGAACTTAGCATTAGTAAAGTAAGTAAAGTTTAATCAAGTAATAAACCCATGCTTTAATACATTTGATATGCCAGCATTAATAAAGACTAATAAATAGCTTTAGTTATTAAGCATTAATATGTTAACATCAATTAAGATAGCATTAATAAAGTTAATCAAACTACTTTCTGAATATATAATGGTCACAGAATCAGATGATATTTAAGTATTAATGTTAATATAATGTTAATATGTTAATAAAGTATTAAATAATAAGTTAATAAACTCCTGCTTTAATGAAGCTAAAATATCAGCATGAATATCACTAATCAAGTCATCTGCCAAGAGCTGCTGTGCAACGTGCTGAGAGCCACTTTATTAACATGAGTTAATGAACTTTTAGATCATCCCAACAGATTTAAATTCAGGCTTTAGTGCGCTTCTCTAATGACACCGATACCCGGAGGGGATACCAGCGTAGATCTGAACAATGACTCCTACAATGAGTCCTACAAGGTTAGCTGTATTCCTTTAAGATGTGCAAGTTCTTCAAAGAGTCTTTCCACCTCCACGTACACAACAATCCTCTGATTACACAGCAAGCCTGATAACTTAGCACTTCCATGACCAGGCCTCTCCGCTTCACACCTGCACCCTCGATCATGGGCAGACACACTCACATCACTATGTAGCACGCAGGTGTGACAGCAAGCCAGGCCTTCACACGCCTCTTTGAAAACATTATTTTGGCTAATGAGATGAGCGGGAGCCCAAGCTTTGGGAGGAGCGTCATGATCCGCATTTACAGCATGTCAAAACTGCATGAGACTTTCAAGACGCTCTGCCACATTCTTGGCGGCCCCATATAAGCCCTAGCTCCCCCCTCCAGCTCTAGCAGTTCACGTTTGGCCAGCTGAAGCAAGAGGGACACGAGCAAACAGCCGCGAGTTCTATCCCGAGTTCTAGCCAAAACTCATCCTTCCAAAAAGAACAAGAACATGAGAGGCTCTTCCTACTCCCAGAAGACCCTGACGGTCAGCGGATCCAGCAGAACACGGGTTCAGAGCCCCTCCCCATCACGGTGCCGGGGGTCGTCCTATACCCGCGGTCGTGCTGGTTTCCAGGGGCAAGCCGTGGAGGTGGGGACAGAGATCCACAAGCATCATGCTAATGAGAAGGAGGAGATGCAAGAGCTGAATGTGCGCTTTGCTGGCTACATCGAGAAGGTTCAGGCCTTGGAGCAGAGGAATGCGACTCTCAAAGCAGAACTGGAGGTCCTGCAGAACCGCTTCAAGGGGGGACCAGCTGGCCTTGGGGAGGAGTACGAAGCTAAGTTCAAAGAGCTGAAGGACCTGATTGAGGCACTGACTGCTGAAAAAGGTGCTGCCGATATCGAGAGGGGCTACCTTGAGGAGGAGGTGGAGGTGTGGCGGTTGAAGCTGGAGGAAGAGCTGGCGCTTAAAGGTGAGCCTGATTAAGCAATAACAACCCCCTCCTGGGCATCTAACTTTCTGCAGAATTCAGCTCTAGCACACCTAAAATTCTCTGAAGAGACTTAGTGGTTGGAAAGTAGAGTCAGGGTTCCTCCTAGTCCTTCAGGAGTTCCACTAAAGTCTGCAGAAAGGGAGATTTCCAGGATGGGGGTTTGGAGAGCACGAATTCGAAATGGCAAATATTTTTAAACCAATTAAATAAACAAGGCAAAAACAATGTTAGCTGATGTCCTACAGTACAGCCAAAATATGCAAGTGCTAGTTTACCATAAACTGATATGATATGAAGAGACCCTAAACTTTATATATCCGTTGCCTCTGCAGAGGAGGCCGAGATGATCCTGCGTGAGTTCCGTCAGGATGTGGACAATGCCACACTGCAGAAAGCCGACCTGGAGAAGCGTGTTGAGCAGCTGGTGGCAGAAATAGAGTTCCTCAAAAAGCTTCATGACGAGGAAGTCGCCGACCTCCTCAAGCAGATCGAGGAGTCCAAGGTGACTGTGGAGCTGGACTCCGATAGACCCGACCTGGCTGCGTACCTGCGCAAGATGCGCAGTGAGATCGAAGCTGTGGCCGCCCGCAACGTCCAGGAGGCCGAGAAGTGGTACAAAGGCAAGTTTGACTCCCTGAAGGAGCACGCCAGCAAGCACGAGACCCAGATGCGCACCATGAAGGAAGAGATCAGCACCTTCCTCAACCAGGTAACCGACCTGCAGAACCAAATCGACGGGCTAAGGGCACGCAACGCTGCCCTGGAGCAGCAGCTGGATGACATGGAAGTGGCACACCTGGACAAGGTGGCCAGTTTGGAGGCCGTTATTGCCCAACTAGAGGGCCAGCTGTGCGAGACCAAGGTGGAGATGGCCAAATACATGGCTGACTACCAGGAGCTGCTGCACATAAAGCTGAAACTGGATGCAGAGATCGCTACCTACAGGAAGCTGCTGGAGGGAGAGGAAAAGAGGCTCGGAATCTCAATCACCGAGACCATGGCAGGTAAGGATGAAGCAATATGACGCTGACGGGTTTTCACAAGAACAAATCGCAGGTTCTGCTGACAGTGATGATGTTAAACACTCACTTACGGTTTAGCTAGCAGGTCACTGTCGTATATTCGTTCTTGTAAATTCACAGCTTCATGAATATTCAAATCTGATGACCTTCATGCTTTCTCCTCCATTGTCACAGAAACAAGAACCACGTCTGTGTCTAGCAGCGTGGAGACTCGTAGAGCCACTGAAGAATCTGCCTAATGAATGAATCCCTCCTAAACCAGAACCATCAACCCCGGGATGCACCCTACTGCTCCTACACCCAAGTCCAGCTGTGCTCTGGTTAACTAGGCCTTCTGGAAACACGGAACTGCCCCTTACAAAATGCCCAAGCCAAAATCTCCTGTAACATATCTGATGTGAACACCAAATACTTCCTAATAAAGCTTGACCTAAGTGCAGTTCTGCTTCTGTAATGGTTTTAATCCTCTGTGCTGTGATTTACAGGTTAAGTATTAATTATTTGAAAAATAATAATTTTCAATATTTTGTAAAATAGTTGTTTGTAAAAATTCTAAAATGTTGGTAAAAAAAATTAATTGTACATAAAACTTCCTGCAGAATACTCACCTAAAAGAAGGAGAAATAAAAGCTCTCTATATGTAAATATAAATAAATATAATAAACACATGTACATAATCATCACTGCCATCAGAACGAAACCTCACATCTCAAAAATAACCGCTTCATAGAAGGAGAAAACATTTTCATACCATGTCAAAAACTGAAAAACAAAAATAAGAATGAGGTTTGGTTCTGACAGCAGCGATATGAAGCATACATATACATGTGCACACAATAACACATGCATACATATTTCCTGGCAGATGGTTATGAGATTCCATTTCTACAGCTGTGCAGGCATTTAACATTCCTCTATTCATGGTGTCACATGTGTACCAGAAAAACATCATAGAAAGCGTTACCATCCACAGTGGACAGCACAGTAGAACAGTCCAGCAACCAAAACTGTCCGACGCTGTGGGCAGCGTCCTGTGTCCACTGATGAAGGACTAGAGGATGACCAACACTGCACTGTGCAGCAGCAGATGAGCTATCGTCTCTGACTGTACATCTACAAGGTGGAGCAGCAAGGTAGGAGTGTCTAATAGAGTGGACAGTGAGTGGACACAGTGTTTAAACACTCCAGCAGCACTGCTGTGTCTGATCCACTCACACCAGCACCACACACACTTTCCACACACGCTTTCTACGATGTTTTACCACGTCAGTGTCCCTGTTAAACCTCCACAGCTTCATCTTTTATCCTGTTCTTAAATTTCAAATTGAAACACAGGCGCTGATAACGCGCTGAAGTTCTGCAGCAGAGGGCTGATAAAGGCCAGAGTTGGACAGAAAGCATTTGATTTGTTCTCTACACTCACAGAACACAAGTCAAGTTCAAGGGGCCCCCAGTAAGAGGCCTCACAGGAAAGCCCATGCCTTTAATCGCCCTGCCTATACGAGACGGTGAGTGTAGATACAAGTCTGTGTACCTCATGAATGAAGTGGCTGGTGGGTGTTTACATATGGAAGAATATTAACCCATAATAGTTCAGGCCCATTACCCCTTAAAGGAAAATGATGAGGGATCAATTATTAAATTATACAGATCAGTCTTAATGTGACAGAGGTCACATGACACCTTTTGTGTTATACAGAACATGTTATCAAAGCATCAGAATAAAAATACAAGCTTTTAAATTTCTGGTTTCGTCTCACGCTAGTGCCCTATGGTGACCTATACTGAACATCCTGGATGCAGTCACATGACAATTTGTGGACATGTGACCTCATTTACAAAACAGTAATGTAACTGGTTAGTACCAAATTGTTAGTACAAAGTCATTGGACTTCATCCAGGAGGTTCAGTATAGGTCAGTTATGGACTCCGTGAGTTTAAGTGAAGCTCTGTAAGGAACTTTCCAGACTTCTTAAGGACGTGCCACGCATGTCACCTTTGGTTCTTATGGATAAATAACAAAAATGAAAAACAAAAAGTGTCTAACCCTAACACTTCAAACTTCACAAAAACTGGCAAACTCAAAAATGATATTTCAATCCATGTTTTTCATCTCCCCCTGTAGCTGACCCGATCCGCTGCCTGGATGCGTTATTGTTAGTCAAAGGTTCATTCTAAACTGTAAGTCGGCTACACTTCACTTCAGAAAGGAAACCTCGCACGTACGGGCTGTTACTGTCATTTAATCTCCAAGGTGGTCATTTACAAACCGCTGACGTACAAACACAGAGGACATCAAAGCGTAAAATCAATCCTCCAGCAAACGCCAGAGACAGCAAAGACACTACAAGGAACGGATGACTGCATCTGTTCATGAGTCCAGCAGCTTTTCTCGATCCTCCAGAAGAGTCGGAGAAGCCATGTCCCTGTTCCAAAACATCCCGCTCATCTCCAGATCTCCAGGATTATTAGTTTCAGGACCGGATGTATTAAAATCAAGGAAAAACACCAAACTGTGGAGCTGCTGCCCACCAGGACTCTGATCAACGGTGATTTATGAGGAACCGCTGTCAGACTTCACTTCCTCTTCTTCTTCTTGAGGGCCTTCCACTCTCCTTCTTGTGTGGCCAGACTGCCGTAAAGCTCCTTCACCTTCCTCTTCCTCTCAGCATCCCTGACACACAAAAGCAAAAAACCAAGCACAGGTGTTTAACGTGGGGTCAAATCTGGATATGAGATTAATAGTCCTTTTCAATGTTATGTATATATGATTTTAATCTATTTAATAAAAACTTACCATGCTATTACTACCTACGATGGGTCAAACTATGGTTTAATTATTATTTTTTAATATATCTCCTCAAAAAAAACCTCCTGCACCTATCATTAATTATAAAATTCCAAGTTATGAGTTTCCAGCGAGTTTAATAATTGATTTTTAGGAACCGGCAGTTCTATGTGGATTATTTGTAAAATAGAGTCTATGAAAACGAAGTTGACATTACACATACATGAATACAAAGTACAACTGCACACCCGTATGTGGTTCTCTCTCTTTAACAAACTCATTCCTGGTGCTTCCTTGTGAGTGAGGTTGAAAACTAGCCAGTGTGCACATGGCAGCGTGAATTATCAAAGTTCCAACAAGGCATGACAGTAGAACGCCTCGAATGGGCTCATGTCGGGCAAACGTGCAGCCCAGAGGGTCCAGTCCTCTAGTGTCCAGCAATGCCATGAGCCCATATGAGGCGCTGTGTGAAAGCTGATGTGGTTTCTGTCCGAGTCGCTCGTCTGTTTTCATATATAGTTCTAGCCAGACGGTGCCAGTTACAATCATTAAGCACCCGTGGGCAGTCACTGCGCTGTCCACTGTGGGGGGCAACGCCTTCTGATGTATTCCACACGTGACACTGTGGATTTAGGAACGTTAAATGCCTGCACTACTTCGGAAACGTCCCAGAGTTGCAGTTTAACATTAGGAGTAGAATCTATGACACTCAGCCTTTAATCACATTCAGTAAATTATTAATCCATTAAAACTGAAAGTACAACTGACATTCTTTTGATGGTTATATTGACTATATTGTAATGTGTAATAAACCGGTCTTTCGTTTAACCAACAGCAAATGGGAAATAAACAAAACCAAAGGGACAAAACCAAAGAGTGAACTAATGAACACACCGTCTGCACGTGGACAAACGATCGTAACCAACCTGCTCATGATGTCGGAGAGTTTGGCCTGGGCCAGGAAGCGCGTGTCCTTCCTCAGCTCTCTTAGAGCACCCTTAAACTCATTCTTATACTTGTGTTTGAGTCTCTCTCTCTCCTTCTCCTCCTTTGTGTTCCCTCGTTTCTTGCCGTAGTCCAGCCTGAAACGAGTTCATTAACAGACGAATGAAAATGGGAAGATAAAAAGACAACACTGATAAACCCTGTACAGCTGTGTGTGCGGGAGAGCGTGCGAGCTCCTTCATGATTTTACTCACACTTGCACTATTTTAGGCTCAAGCAGTTTCAGTGGGATGGGCTTCTTCTTGTCAAATACCAGAGGTGGATGATGGGAAGGGGTTTCTGGAATGGCCTCCAGTATTTCTCTATGCAGCTCCTGCAGAAACATTACACATGGGGACCCAGTGATATCACTTCTTCCCTTCCCATACTGATACCTGCTAATATCCAGTTCTACACACACAGATACTTATATAGTGTAAGACGGTTAAAAGCAGAACTCAACAGTCTGCACATAAACAGAACACTTAGCAGCTTCTCTGGCAGCAAAAACGGAGCTGAACACAGGTTCTCTCATATGAGAGTCTTGTTCACTCGCTGTGAGCTCCAGGCTCTGCTGGAGTTTAGTCAAATATCACTGTCGTTCATGCGGTCAGTAGCAACAGCTTCCACCTTTTTAAGCTTTAAGCTTGGTTGCAGTGACAGGCTGCGAGACCCAGCTGATCGACAGAGTCACGCCACATGCAGGGCTAAGGAACACACTAGCCCAGTTAGCGGGCTGCTATGCTAAAGGTTCAGCAGTTCTGTCCGCGTCTCAATAACAATCTGGACTAACGTTAACTCAGACTGTAAGTGCTACACAGCAGACGAGTGAGTACTGAGAGAAGACCATGTTCTTCCCACAAAATACAGTTACGGAGAGCATCAGCAGGGCTCCAGTTATTCATGAGCGCACCAAAAGACGGATAACAGCTGGTTTCATTGTTGGACCAGATCATAGTATGTAAATGTGCATGTAAAACACTGTGTGGGAATTTTTTACCCTGAACAAACTCACATACCTTCCAAGCAGAACATCAGAGAACAATTTAAAAACTGAAATCTGAATTTCTGTCGTCACATCAAAAACAACAAACACCAAAACATGGATTTCTGTATCTGGATACTGGCACCATGAACTGGTCAAAGAACGTGGTAGAGCAATAAACTGGCTGGGTACAGAAATATACCTTTACCTTTATGTTCTAAAGGGAGAACGTTACCTGGAGAAAGACCGTGTCTGTTGCATTATGTACTGCTGGAGTTCTCCAGTACATGCAGATTCTAAGTTTCCAAAATTACACAAATAAAAATCACGATGCTGTTTGGTGGGACAACTCCAAACTAAAGTGACCAAATTAGCAGATGGCTTGCGACTCACCTGCAGGGATGAAGGGTAGTTCTGAACAGGGACATGTTTGGCTAGAAGGGCCCGGATAGGCTGGAAAATCTGATCATAAGAAGGAAGGTCTCTGTAGAGGAGAGTGCATCTCTTCACCAGGTCCAGGCAAGTGTGTAGTACAGAGAGTCTGAAACACAAAACCATCATAAAGCTCAATACAGAGAAATACACACACACACACACACACACACACACACACACACACACACAGTTAAATCAGACAAACTGAATTTTGCGGATGACCTAGTACACAGCATGCACCAACAGCACCTGCACTGTCATGTTCTAGCATGTGTAAGGGATGTGTAAACAGACAACAGAACAACATTGGCAGACAAAGGAACAAAACTGATGTTTGGATAAACGAAGGAGCGGGTGACAGGCAGCTACAGACAGGTGGTCTACAGACAGACATGAGCCCTGGGACAGGTCCAGGGAACGCTTAGGGAAGATCAGGACCACCCAGTTCACGTGGAGAGGAGAGGAATATGGAGACTTTAGGAGGATATGAGACACACTTCACACGTTCATACGAGAAACAAAATGAACTTCATTAGAAGGTTTGGGTTCCCTCAAGATGAAAGGCGCCTGGCTGGAAAAGCTCTGGGTCTCCTAACAGGTTTAGCATTTCTCCTGACAGCCTTTGGAAGCTGAAGTCCATTCTTGGTCAGAGAGGGTTTACCTCTTGGGTGGAGCCTGATGAGTGCACTGTTAGACTCTGCCCCAAGAAAGTCACAGAGGGGTGATAATCATCACTGCTGACTCTTCACACTCACACAGCTATATTAGCCTCAGTTAGTCCCAGAGGAATCTCCACCAGTAGCCCAGGAGTACTCACCAAAGTGCGAAGGGCTAAAGTCAGCCTTCACTGGATAAGCAACTCTACAAGGGTGCAAGAGGAGCTGGAGGAGGAGCAACGGTAAAACCGAAACAGCCAAAGAGTGGTGGTGCTGCTGTCAGGATCCGACCACATCATAGAACCTGCACCACTCTAAAACTAATTACATTACATACACGTACACATTTAAACAAAGGCAGCTTAAAGACACACGTGTTTAATGTTTTACCTCAACATGATTCCCATTACTGATTTAGTAAATATTCACTCATCTTAAAATTAAATCTCTCTCTATAAAGGAAATGAAATTATAGACAAACGGAGTCAAAGCCCAGCCTGGTGGCCGAGTCAAAGCCCAGCCTGGTGGCCGAGTCAAAGCCCAGCCTGGTGGCTGACATGGAACCAGACATGGTCTTCTGTCCGTCAGAAACAGTCTGGCCATTCTCCACTTGCTGCTCTCATCAACAAGGTCTGCCAAACTGCCGCTCTCCGAGTGCTTAACTGTGTAACTCCAGAGACTGCTGTGCCTGAACATCCCTGGAGATCACCAGTTTTAGAAATACCTAAACATTTACGCCATGCTGAAAATCACTGGGATCCCGCTCGTTTCTCCATTCTGACGGTTGGTGTGAAGCCTGCTGTCTATCTGCATCATCTTTGCACTGCTGCCACATGGCGATGTTGCTCCTTCAAATACACATCCTGTATTAGCAAATTCAGCTGATTAGATCATTTCATGAATGAACAGGTCCCTTTTAGTTTGTCTTGTTCATTTCCATCACTGGGACTCGCCTAAATAAAGCTGATGCTGCGGATGGTAGATGCTTTAAACCCTACAGCTGTCAGAAAAGCTCCACCTCCAGCGTGTCTGATTCAGGACAGGATGGTCATAAACCTGCACTGTCCATAACAGTGGAACAGGAGAGTTCAGCACATAGAACTGACATACTGTGGAAACTCAAACACTGCTGTTTCTCTTCCAAACACAAATCCGGCATCTACAAAGCAGGTCGGTAATAAGGGCGGACTGTCACACAACAGTCCTGACTCCACACAAATGACTCCAAAACTTACACACCAGCTGAAGTTCCAGCCAGCAGAAACAAGAGCAATGGTGGAAATCTACGTTTCTAGACTGAAGGGGATACGTCAGCGAGCCGGGATGATGTTCATCTCCAAACGAGACCAAAACTGGTTTCTTAATGGCCAGCTTCGCAATCAAACATTCTGTCCCACCTTAAATACTACTGCTTGCTCAGTCGTCAGATAGTAGCAGTGGCACCAATTTAAGGTGGAACAGAAAACACTCTCTCACACCTCGGACAATATCGAGACTTCACACAGAGCTAACTAACGATGGTTACTTATTCATATTTACTTAGTCGATTTCAACATGCGCCTCAAGTGTGATCGTCACAGTGTCTCACCAGAAACCAGCCAATCAGAGCTCATTTAATTATTCACAAGCTCAACAGAAAACAGCTCCTTTTATTCTAGCACCAAATCATATGGACAGACAAACTCCTGGTACTCGTTATCTGGGCCCTAAATACCATGTAAAAGTACAGGCAGCGCTGGACATCTAAGCCTCTGGCCCCCATGTGTGTTTATGTCCTCCAGCATGTGTGTGGTAACGGTGTGTGGGCAGGCAGAGCACTGAGTGTGGAGCTCTTTCCTACACACCAGAATGAGTGGGAAACAGACGTGAGTAATGCTGAATCACTTTAATGAACCACTCATAACCGAACTCAACGACACTCCACCGGACCGTCACTCCTCCACTACAGGCAGTACATAACCAGATTAGTAGCCCTTAATCGAGACCACCGATCAGGCTGAGCTTCCATCACACCAACGTTACACTAAAACTCATTTCCCAAAGAGAAATATTTCATGAATGAAATTACACTTTAATTAAACTATAATCTGGTAAAGAAGAGAAAGTTTTAACGGGCTGCATGGCTGAGCTCGATTCAGGCTGATTTAGGTGATTCAGTGGTTTAGATTGCTTTAATGATTTATCCTTTCCATCTTTTAGCTCCGAGGGCAGGACGTTAATCTGTAAACACTTCCGGCTTTGTCTGAAAATGCATGCTAAATTCAAGTGCCTCAGTCTGACAAAATATTCTGAGCTCTGAAGAAGCAGCTTTATGTTTTAAAGGATGACGTAGGAGAGTTTATTCTTTACAGACTCGGTGATATTATTCTGTTTATTAAACTAAATATTTACTCTCACAAGACACTATAATCACACATCCTCTACAGAGACACACTTTAACACCTTTCAAAACCTGAATATTCCACTTTAGAATAAGGCTGCCCTCATAAAGGGTTTATAAATGGTTTAAATTTAGTTGAGCAACGGTTAATCGTCATAACCAATTTACTAAGTATTAATAAGCAGTTATAACATTAATAAAAGCAGGAAGAAAGTGAGATGATTTGTCTGCTTCATATGTACATGTAATTAGACTAACAGGTCTAAGGCTGAATAACGGAGAACACAAAGTAAGATCAGTAAATATCGAAACCTGAGCCGTAACGGTGGAAGAGAATGTGGCTTCACAGCACAATCCACAGCTGCTCCTTTATGTATATGTGGTAGCTGCTTATTATTGCTTTTAAGGTGTTTATGAGCTAATTAATAACTAATATGCACTCCTTGTTTTTTCTTTTCCTTCAATTAACTGTAAAGCTGCTTTGAGACAACATTACCTGTAAAAGTCCTATACAAATAAATATATTAATTTAAAATCACTTATAAACCCTTTATAAGCGTAGCCTTGATCTGAAGTGGCACAGTTTTATTTGTGTCTTCCATCATAAGCCGGCTCACAAGCAGACAATTTACAACACAGAAGGTACAGCACTGTAAGGATCTGTTCATTTCACTTAGAAGCTCAACAAAACCGGGAATTTGACCCGAGGTGTTGGAGCCCTGGCATACAGTGCATTTCCAGTGGTGGTCCCTCATACCTGTAGTGGTCTCTCTCCAGGTTTGTGCTGGCTGTGACTTTGTGTACAGATGTCAGAGGGATGGCTTTCCTTCTCCAGCTGTTTGAAGCTTCAGCATCACTCAGCACCAACAGCCTGCTGGCTTTTCCCTGCTGCTTGAACTGTGAAACCATCCAGTTACCTACACACACACACACACACACACACACACACACACAGATAACAGATGCAAAAGTAGACACAACAAGGACTGTTAATATACAGCGTATGAGGCTAAAGACTTGGACACACCATATGAACATTAAAGTCTTAACCGAATGTACAAAGACTGGACTCTAGAACAGTTCTGCAGATTTTCAAGTCACTGAAACATGGGGATCACACTCTCCACAAAACAAGTCGCTGCTGGACCGAATTCACTAAACGCACATCGTGTTATCGTGGTAAAGATGTGATCAGTCTGGCAGTCCAGAGCTTTACATGTCCATAAACTCAACTGTGCTTCAGCTCGTTAAAAAAGGAGTGACTTCTTTCATTTTCACTTCCTGTTGGAGGAGTGCGTTCAGACCGTGACGCTTACAGTACACACTACTAAATCAGAGTCGAGCTGAAAACACCTAACGTGTATGAAACTCTGACTGGTCTGAAACTAGTCTGTGCCCCTCGCACACTGCTCAATCCTCTACTGTTGACTCCGAACGTCCCAAATTCTGTGGTTTACAGCTGACCAGCACAGACTCAGCCAGACAGGGGATCATGTCTAAAATCAGGGTAACTCACTGAAACAAACCTCAGAATGAACCCTGCGTTAAATCAGTCCTGTTCAATAACAGACATAGAAATAACCCCAAGTTCTACTGCACACTATCAACCAAACCAAAGAAGGTTTTATAAACAAGCTATAAAGCAAACCATAGAAACCGTCATTCTGAGCACTCAGCCATATCGTTCCGTCTGTATCTTGTGGGTTTTACAGTTTCCCTTAAAGAATCGGTTCACGATCTGGGTGACCACTGACCTAACAGCTCAAAGTCAAAGTGAACTTTGTCATTCAGACTTTACAGCAGGACTGCATAGCTGAACGAGATTGCGTTTCTCCAAACTCCGATGTGCAAATATAAACATAGTGCAAACACACCAGACATACTAGTAACATAGTGCAGATGAGACAGAAGTATAAATATAGAAGGGGGAAGTAACAAATAGGAAATTATACTCTACACGTACAGAAATATTGCACTTTGTGTAGAAAAATATTGCTATGTTTCCAGGTGATAATATTACTGCACACTGTTATGTTTACATTATATGTTACACTGTAGGTGTAAACTGAACACTGGAAAGTGGTAAAGTGCTTGATTATAATAAACAGTGAGATTATTGCACATAAATTAGCAGCACTGTGAGTTGCAATAAATAATATATATTAATATACTGTGTGCAGTTCTGATATGAATGAGTTGAGTAGTTTGTGGGCCTATGGAGGATCACATGAGTACTGAGTATTGACATTGTGTGTGTTCATTATGTGTGTGTGTTCAAGAGTTCAACAGTCCTGATAGGTCTGCATGTCAGTGAGCGTTGAGCTGTCTAGCTGCTGTGTTATGTTGGCCTCACAGCTCCAGTTCTAACCCTAAAGGTCAGAACCCCCCCAATCTTTCTATAAGTACAGAGGAACACAAGTAAGAAGACCAATCAGTGCTAATGACACACTGCAATCACGTAACACAGCAAGGTAGAGAGACACAGTACATGACACAGACATGCTTTCTAATTATATACGTAGGGAGAGGAACAGTGAGATACCTGTGCAGGTGTCAGCTGGCACAGCCAGGTACAAAAGACCCAGCAGGAAGTTAATGAGTTCAGGAAGGAAACGTAGGGAGAGCGACACATACTCCACGGCCAGGCAGCAGAGCACCAAACCGGCAGACACGTTCTCCAGAGACGTCACAGGACACTGTGGGCGGGGGGGGGTGGGGGGTCTGCTGAG
>CM067487.1:134600-172025 GCA_034552555.1 Semaprochilodus insignis | reverse complement strand
GAGAGAGAGAGAGAGAGAGAGAGAGAGAGAGAGAGAGAGAGAGAGAGAAAGAGGTGGGGAGGGAGAGAGAGAGAGATGAGAATTCAGATGATATGACAGTGTAATGATATGAGCGCTGGACGTGGTGATATCTATAATGTCCAGTAACACGTACGGGATGAGTGTGTTCAGGGTGTTGAGCTCTGGTTGGGTTCGGGTGGCTAGTTCTCCTACATACTCCAACAGGAACCCAAACAACTTCTGTAAAACAGGACAACACAGCACAGCTTAGCAGGACTGGGAGATCAGGCCAGACTTCCCCTAGAGGTTCGTTTGGAGGAGCCTTGTGTTTGAGGAACAGGTGAACAAACCTGGGAATGAAGTTCAATAGTACAACAACTAACAGATTCACCAATAACTCTTAATAATAATAATAATAATAATAATAATAATAATAATATTCAGCTATTAATTTTATGAGTCATTATAAAAAAAAAAACAACAACAACAACAACAACAAGTATTCATACATTCATTCATTCATTCCCTAAGCCGCTTAACCTTTAGTGATCCGGTCCATCTCAGGGCAGACACAGACATATACAAACACACACCCACTGACACCACACACTACTGTAACCGATACTGAAGTCCACTCATGTCAGACAGCAGGAAGGTGATCACCTCTAATTTGGCTTTGTTGCCTACAGCCAGACTCGGGTGGTTGCACTTCTGTATTCTCTCCACTATGAGGCGCTGTTCTTCTGCAGTGTGACCGTCCAACAGTGCCTTCAGAGCACTAAAGTTCTCAGGAGCTAAAACGAGAGACACAAACACACACTTCTCAGAAAACAAACACCAACGCATTACCAGACTCACCTGTCTTTAAGATTAACGACAGTATTTTGACTTCATTCTAAATATAAACCTTAATTTAACTTTTCTTTATCTAGTTCTTTCCTGTTCATCGTCTTCATCTTCGTCTCTCTACCTGCAAAGGTGTACGGCAGTTCTGCTTTGGCTGCCTCCTGCATGGCTCTCCGTTCTTCTTCACTCAAAGTTGTTTTAGCTTCGGCTGGCTCTTGTTCACCCTCATAGTCCTCCTCATCCTCAGCTTCACTGCCCTGATCTGACTCCAGGTCTGAGTGACCACCATCACTTTCCTCATCCTCCTCCTCCTCCTCCTCCTCCTCCTCCTCCTCCGTCTCCTCTTCTTCTTCTTCTTCTTCAGCAGCTTCCTCGCCTTCTTCATCCTCTTCCTCCTCCTCCTGTCCTTCACGAATGTTCCACTCTCCATCCTAATTAACAGTACAGATGCAGGTGAGGTCGAGTCCCTCAAATACAAATAGAGAGATGGAAAGACAGAACGAGAGACACAGAAGCTGAGGCTGGTAATGTGAATGAGTGTGGGACCTGGTAGGAAAGGGTTTTGCAGTCCTCTTTGTCCAAGACAAAGCCGTCGTTCAGGTCATCAGCTGACAGGTGGCTTTGCTTTTGAGCAGAGTTCTCCTCCACGTCTCCCAGCATCCTCCTCAGCCTGTCCGCCTGAAAGAACGCAACCAATCAGAGTGAACTCTCAATCACAAGAACACAGTACACACTGTATTCTGGGCTGACCAGGAGACGGTGTGTATGTGGTTAACTGACACGCTTGTGGATTTATACGTCAGGACACTACTAGCGACTGTCCACAAACACTGGAGCTACGAATTTAGCACCGAGCATTTTCACTGCTGCTGGTCAGCTCTTACACCTGACTCTGCGCTCATGTGCCAGTACAAATACAGTGTCTGTGAACCCTACACAAAACTGGTGCTTGACTGAACCGACGGTCTGTTTGTTCTGTCTGCCTGTGGCAGAGAACACTGAACACCTAAACAGTGATTCCAGAACTTGAATACTGCACCCCAAAGCATCTGTGCACACTCCTATTACACATAACTTCAAAGATGAATAACCACACCCTTCACTGAATATTCACTTCACAACTTTTACAAATCCTTAAATATCAGAACTGGTCAGTACACACATTCCTAAAGTCGTAGGTGAGAACAGACCTGCTTAAAACCACAGCTGAGCCACTGTCTGCATACAAAGCGTGACCACAGTACCAGACGGTCATGAGAAGGACCGGAGAGCATGAGAGAGATCTGTAACTGTACCTCCAGTTTCTGCAGGCGCTCTCTCTCCTCTTTGGCCAGCTCCTCCGGGGTCTTCAGCTTCTCAGAGGGCTGAGCCTTCATCTCGAACCCGAGCTCACGAACCATCACGTCATAATCATCCAGCTGCACGCAACACACACACACACACACACACACACACACACACACACACACACACACTTAATTCCTGTATGGTTACAAAGGACCAGTTCACCCCAAATACACCGTGTAGTGAAACTTCATGTGATTGATGATGGTAATGCTCTCCTTACTGGGGTTAAAGAAAACAATCCCTCCCTAACCCAGCAGCTCAGACCCTACCAAACACTAAACAGAGCTCATCTCACTCATATGAGTCAACAGATTTTCTCCCTCCCTAGGAAAAAACAGGCACTCAGCGCCACCTAGTGTACCAAAACAGAAACTGCTCCAAGTCTTCGCTGTTAACACCAGATGAAGGAAGAGAACCACACGTCATCACTGAAAGAAATGCTCAAGTTAATCACTAGAACCTTTTTGCTCATGCCCAGCTCCTGCACCTGGTCCCACCCTCTCCACCTTACTTTTGGTTTCTCTGGCTCCTCCTTGCGCTCTCCTTTAGGGGTTTTGTGCGCCAGGAGGCTCTGGATGGACTTCCACTCCTGATCCAGTTTCTCAGTCAGCTCCTGCGCCTCCTCTTTCTGAGTCTGACGCTCTCTCTGAAGAAGAACAACACCAGAACACAGCTGTCACCTTCAGGGTAAAACAGACTAGGGAGAATTTTCAATTAACATCTTAACAGACAGCGTTAGCACCTCCAGAAAGTCTTTTCAGCCTGCTGGGAATAACGTGAATTTATGTTTCCTTACTTAATGTAAGAGTTCAAACGTCTTCAAACAAAAGACATGTAATCTGACCAGCAGGTTTCTGCTCAGTCAAGTTCGAGAACATGTTTAAGGGTGAGTGGTCACCTTCTCCTGTTTAGACTTGAGGATGAGCTCCTCAATAAGCTCCTGCCGTGTTTTGAGTTTCTGGCTCTGTTCTTCATCGTTCTCTCCACCCTTCTTCCTCAGCAGCCCTCCTCCTCCTCCAAAGTTTGAGGCAGTGAGCTCAGCTTCAAAACAAAACAGCACAGCACACACTTCAGTAGGCTTTCACAGGCTGGGTGAGCCACTGACACCAAAGGCCGTATTTTAAAATGGTCCATGTGCAGAAGCAGTGTGATCTTGAGGAGACACAAAGGTCGAAAAGGAGACTTCCGGTAAGTTCCAGTAGTTCTTACCGTAGTTTAAAGCAGTACCAACATTCATTTAGTGTAGATAAACACACACACAAAAATCACTAGAAAAACGTAATCCTGAATCTACGGGCTGCGCAGCCACAAATACATCGTCTACATACAGCTTCTCCTGCAAGCTGCAGAAACACCCCTTTACCTCCCTGCACATCCCTTTTTAAACCCGAGGCTCAACCCATAACTAGCCTGGGACATACCACTGTGGAGTAAAGACCCTAGAGGTATTTTACAAACGACACAATGAACAATATTAAGGGAAATTCTGATGTACATTACAATTATAGATCCATTTACATGGCCATATCTCAATGCTCTACTGGCGACTGACTCACTCAGCAGCATCCTACTTACAGCAAGTACATCAGTCTCACTGCTCGCTTTACTTTATCATATCCAGTGTTTGGAGTTGCAATGTCCTGTATGTGGTCTGGTGATGAATCTTCTTATGACTTCATTACAGACCAATGTCAAAGAAAACTGAGCTTTCTCACTTTCTGGAAATGAACGTTTGATGATGTCCAGAAACACTGGGCATGCGAGTCTAACCATTTCATATCGTTTACAGGATTATCATGATGTTGCTCAATGAACTACTTTCAATACTATTTTAACAGTAAGCGTGTAGATGAGTATATAAACACAATACATATCACTGCCCAGAGAAAAACATTTGAGAAGTATGAAGTTAATGTGAAGAGATTTATTCAAAATGATTTTGGAGCATTTCTACTGGCCCACTCATCATAAAATTTTCACACATTGTAAAGATTTTAAAATCAACAGAAATGGAGAAACATGTTTGTCTTCAGGCAACAACGACATAAATGAGAAAGTAAATAAAAACATAAAAGTATTTTATCCATATTCTCCATGTATTAATGGTCACTGAGTGTATAAATGATTATCTAAGAAATGACTAAACTGTTATTATCAAAGCCAAACCTGCATTTGGACATATTTGGTACAACTCACCAGAAAGCAGGCCTTTCTCCTCAGAGTCACTGTCACTGTCTACCAGGTCCGTCATCTTCTCGATCTCGGCCAGAGACTGGCCATAGTGGGTCAGCTCCTCCTCCTCGTTCAGAGTGTAGATGTCCTTTTTAGTTTGTGTGCGCTGCAAAACCACCAGAATAAGGTTTAACCGCAGAAGAGGACAGACGGACACACGTGAACAGAAACAGAACACAGACCCAATACCACCACCTGAAAGCCCTGCGTTCAGGCAACTCCAACACTACGCCCCTACTAATACTGAACACTCCAAACTTCCGTCAAATATAGATGACATTTTCTGATCTGGATCTAATGGATGAAATGGGTCTATATAGCATCAGAAAGGGTCCTGCTATTACTACTGCTGTGAAACATTTCATAACATGAGACAGACCAGAAATTAATCTGTTTAAAAAAAAAGAGCAGTTATGAATGTATATTATGAATGTATACATGTTATGAATGTATATTATGAATGTCTGTGTTACATCTCTACAGTTTTACATCGACATGACCGTTTAAGAAATTCCTAGCACATCTTACACTTGGCAAATAGACATTCCAAATCTGCTGCATTCCCAGAGGTGTCCACTTTTCAAATTCACAAAGTGAGAAATTTAAGGCAGTATGTTACGGAGCTGTACCTGTCTCTCCAAGGCAAACCTCTGCAGGATCTTGTCCTCCGGTGCCATCTTGGGGTCATACTCTCCAAAACGCCGGTCCACAAACTTACTGGATTTATGTTTAAGCCTGAACTCCTTAAGAAGGGTTTCCTTCCGCTGGATAACAGAGACCGGAATAAATGTTACATTGTGCATGAGGAGGAGTCTAGCAGTCCTGCTACTCATAACCCTTCGTCTGTCTTACCTTGTTGATGGCTTTGGACCTGGACACTCCGGGCAGCCCCACATCATGTTTACTCTTCCGGCCGAGAATGTCAAACTTCTTCCTGTTGATTTTCACTTCGAAAGGGTTGTTCTTGATCTGGGAGGAGGTCTTGGTCTTGTTCACTTTGTCGGCTAAGCTCTTCTTCTTCGGAGGCTTCTTCATTTTACACTGAGAGTGGGAAGCAGCTGGTTAATGAAACATCTTTACCCAAACCCCAAACCAAAAAGGTGGAGATTAGGCGCAACGCTAACGGAAACAGAAATCGGGGATTAGTCGATTATCTATGACCAGTACAACACTGAACACAGTATCTAATAACACATTCCTTCATCTTTACTTCTGTGTACATGTTTTACATGTTACTATATGATCTGCAAAACATTCAAAAAAATGTCTACCACCATGTTACACCACCTTTTATCTACCACTTAAATGACCTGGAATTCCTCCATTCTACAGGTCCTTAACTGCAAAACTGTACAAGGCCTTCATAATCATATCTCCCACTTCATTAGTGAACTACATGGTTTCAGCGTGAGGCAGTTCTGGACAGGTCAGTCTGACACCCGCACCTAACCCTAACCCGGGAAACACGCGGTACACTATTTACATAAATAATCTTAAGTTTGATTTGTAAAACCACAATACACATTTCCCCTGAGCATCAGTCCATTTCAGATGAGTCCAGGGGTCAGCAGTGTTTCTGGACGTCAACGATATCTGACTTCCACTGTCAGATATCACAGCTATTACACATTATGAGTGAGTCTTAATTGTGCACTTAACACTAGCATTAAGATTTTGAGTGTGTAATATATGGAACAGTTACAATGCTGAAGTTCAGTATATTCACAACGCACACATACAATCAGTGGATTTTTGAGTATGGTACTGATGGACACTACTGTCCCACACCGCAATGGGAAACGGAAATAAAAGGAGCTTCAGAGAGTGATGGTGACAGTAATCATAAGTAACATGTCTACAACACACATATAGACAAACCACCAGTGAACCTACACGTGTCTTCTGAGTGTATATGGAATGTTGATGATGGAAAATCTGGAAAACCTGGAAATACTAAGTTTCTTTGGGGGACTATTTTACCTCACAGCGGCCTGCAGCACGTATCCCTCCACCATGAATGGAGTTTAAGGCTGAAATCTTCTCCACACTATCATAAACAGCGTCTCAGACATCAGGCAGCATATTCAGAACCACCTCATGTAGGAACTTTCTGTGAGGGAGCTTTTAGAGGGGGACGTCTGGTTACCTTCACCACCACTGGGAACAGTTCTGACTTGGTAAGTTTATCTAGAACGGAGCGTTTCACACCAAACCTGACTGTCCATATCTTAACCGTTTACTTGTGCAGTAATGTAAAACAATGGTAAACATTCAGAAGAACATATTCTTTATTCTACTCGTGTCATTTATTGTACTTTTCCTTTAGACAAAAATGCGTCACTATGCGTGACCGTCTGGTCAGTTCAGTAAGTTAGATGTCATGTGTGACTGACCCAATTCTCTGCACGTGTAACGAAATAAAGTGATTCTAATTCTAATTCTGACTCAGATTCAGACAGACGAGACGAATATGCTTCTTTGAATTTCACCTCCTAGTTTGATTTCTGAAGACGTTATTGTGTGATAATGACACGTCACAGCGCTTCGTCTCTTACAGCTCGGTTGAAAGGGTCCGCTCGGCTCGACTATACCTAAACTAGTTACCTGAAACTGTACCACTCTGTTCCACCTTAAACCTGCAGTCGCTAGAATGGAACCGCCGCACTATTTAAGGTGGAACAGAAACCCAACTTTAACCCGGTGGAACAGCCTTAGAGAACCGCTAACTGAGATAACAGAGCAGGAAACTGACTTACTCACCAGCTTACGGTATCAGCATAAAACCACTCTTTGTACGAGGCTTAACTTAATCTAGAATTAAGGTGAGAGATGAGCAGATCGTCTACCGTCTCCACATGGCCGCAGAAAAGCCGAACTTCTTCTTTTGCTCTAATGGCGGCGGCGTAAGGTGCATTACCGCCACCTAGTGAGCTGGAGGATGACTTCAGAAGCTCACAACTACCCTACATTCCCTTTCACACACAACAATAATAATATTAACAATAAATAAATTAATGAACAAATAAACAAATAAATAAACGAATAAATAGATAAATAAATAAACACACATACACATTTATATAAACATAATCCCAGCTGAGAAACTGAAAAACCTGCCCACACCATATGTAGGCAAACATATTTGGCCTTTGGGGCATCCCACACTGGACCATCAGCCCCATGGCATTGACCCACTGTGAACATACCAATGGGCATTCTCACAGCATGTACCTACTCTGGGCAGCTCACATCGGGCCACTGGGGATTTGCTTATCAGTTCAGCATTGGCCCTTTATGGTACTAACCTATAGTGTTACACTGGCCTGTGGTTTTGGACGGCCCACCATGTTTTCTTCTGAGGGATGCACATGGTCCACACAAAGGCCCAATGCTGCACCAATGAGCAAATCATGATACAGCCTACGTTTAAAGCTGTATAATTGGTTGACTCTGTGCGTCACATTTTGACAATTTGCTGGTCACAAACGGTCCGGAAAACAGCTGTTTTAATGTGGGTGCAACCAGGATGGGTTTAGGGGCTTAAACTCCGGGTGTCCACTAACCCCAGTACTTGCTCCTTGTCTCCACTTTGTTTACTTTACTTAACACTTTGGAATGACTGTTTTCAATAAAACCAATTTATTTGCATAAGAATAATAAACAATATAAAACAATTATTTACATAGTCATGATAAAAACAAAAGCCCAACATTAGAGGTATCGCCATTAACTTTGGTGTTTAATGGGTCGGACAAACACTGGGGTTTCAACTAATGTATTTTATCTGTGTGACTTTCTATTTTTTAACTAAATTATTTTCTCTTTAACATGCTTGTTCAGTATGGTAGAAATCTGTACATTTAGAACAGCACAAGCCTGTACAAACATCATTGATTGCATCACTTTGTCATCAGTCTGGACATTTGTTTCCTTATTAACAGTATATGTGGGTGGTAACGACAGTGTTAAAGTGTTTGGTCTCCATATGCCCCTGTTTAGCCATAGTTAAATATCTTTGGAAAACAGAGGCATAAGGCTTTGGATTTTCATGGGCATTAATATAATTTCTGATTCAAGCATTTATTGTCATATGCACAGAGAAACAAGCAGCTACACTGTACAATTAAATTCTTAATCTGCACCTCCCGGACTCAGTATTAACAATTACAATATAAATACTAAGTACTAATTAAAGGAGCACAGAAAGTAAACTAGAAGAGAAAATATATATGTATGTATATAAATTCGGAAAATGTACAATATGTGCTATATAAGTGTCACACTTACGGGTTCTCCTCTCGACTCCAACCTACCAAACTCCATTACCCACAATCCACCCGCCAGTGACGTCACCATCACATGCCCCTCAACACCCAATCACGGACTGTTCTCTGGCTTTTCCTCACCCAAGTTCTAATCAGTCTCACCTGCCTATCATTAACTCTGCTTTTAAACCCCAGCTTCACGCTCACTATCTCCCATGGTATTGTCACATTGGTGCGTACTGCGCATTTCCCCCCTGTGTATTCATTCATTGGTTTTCTCGGTTTTTGATCTGTTTTCTTCTTTGGTTTCTGACTTCGTCTCTCCCCTTAGTTCTGTTTGCTGGTTTAGGATTGCTCTTTTGGTTTTTGATTTTGTGCTTGTCCTCTGGTTTTCCACCCTTGCCTTTCCCATTGGTTATGTTCACTCTGTTACTGCTGTTGAGTCCCTGCGCCAGCCCCTTGAACAAAACTGGTTTTACTTTTAGCTCTGTGAGCGTCAGGTTAAGTCTGTTTATCATTACAATAAGTCTGAAAGGTATAGGAGCAGAACGTATGTATAGTGTGCAGTACTGGTGCAAATAAAAGACAGAACTGTGCAATAGCAGCCAAATATAGATTTAAGTATCCTTATCAAGTATACATATATCATACACAGTGTACATAAAGCAGTATAAACATAATAATACAGTTCCTTATATAGAAGTGATACATCACCAGGGCATGTGAGGAAAGTGCAGTCTGTGCAGTTAAGCAGTCTGTAATGTTCTGGTGGTCAGTCTGTGCAGTTATGCAGTCTGTAATGGCCTGGTGGTCAGTCTGTGGGGTTAAGTAGTCTGTAATGTCCTGGTGGTCATTGCTACTTTCCTGGTCAGATGTTTGGGTCAGAGGAGGTAGGCAAGGTGGTTGGAGAGAGTGAGGTGTTCATGGCTCTGATGACCTAGGGGTAGAAGCTGTTCCATAATCTGGTGGTACTTGATTTAACGCTCCTGTAGGGTCTGCCAGTTGGGAGAAGTGTGAAGAGATTTTGTTGAGGATGAGTTTTGTTCTTGATGATCTTGTGATATAACGTTTCTGTATTTCTGTCAGCTATAGAAACATTTGATAATAATTCGGTAGTCATAGAAACATCTTGTTAATTTCGTTTATCTTTTTATTCATTTTAGTCCAGGTGTTATCACTCCATTTCCAAAGTGTATTAGTTTTTTTTTCTATCAATGGAAAACTTGTCATGTTCATCTGAAATCACACATATTTTCTATTAGATTATAGAAAAATTCTGTAATTTTTCTTTCAATCTGAACAGTGTTATTATTAGGCAGGCTTACTTTAGGGTTTTGACTCTAGCGCCTCTTTAGATGTCGGTGATTTTAAGGATAAAAAATAGGGAATTATGGGCCTTTTTACAAATTATAAAAATGTTCTATGAATTCATATTAAAATTATACAAATATTATGTGCAATAAAATGAGAGAAAAATTACAGAAATGTTCTATGACTCAACACAAATAAAAATAAACTTACATAAGCTCATTTGAGATCCAGCATATTCAGATTCTGTCATCACATTACAAATATTGATAACCTGGAATAAAACTACATTAATATTACAGAAATATTACAGAAATGTTCTATGACTTCATAGTAAAATTATGTAATTATTATAAGTGCAATAAAATGATAGAAAAATTACAGAAATGTTGTATGATTATCATATCAAGTTCATCAAAATGTCATTGACCTTACATAATCTTATTGAAGATCCCGCATATTCAGACTCTGCCATCCCTGAAAATACTGATACACCTGCAATTAAACTACAAATTACAGAAATGTTCTATGACTTCATATTAAAATTATGTAACTATTATAAGTGCAATAAAATTACAGAAGAATCACAGAAATATTCTCTGATTTCATACCATGTCATTAAACTTGCATAATTCTATGAATCCTATTGAAGATCTTGCATATTCAGACTTTGCCATCCCTGAAAATACTGATACACCTGGAAACTAAAACTACAGAGAAATTACAGAAACGTTCTACAATTTAATAGTAAAACTGTATCATGAAGACAGCAATACATTTTCAGAGAAATTATCAATATATTCTGTAAATGTAGACATATGACAGAATTTATCCACAAGACAATAGAAAAATGACATCATTTTGACTCAAAAATGCATAATTTTTCTACAGTTTCCAACTTAAGCAAGAAAAAGGTGGGGGGTGTTATTTTATACTGGTATGTGCGCTAAAAAAACGGCATAGAGAAAATGCACAATTCTCTGATCTCCCGGACTCCATTTACCATAACCCACCACCCGATGATGTCACTATCTCCATCTGCCAATCCCGTTCTGTTTTCCAGATCTGCTTCTCCCCAGTACTCATCACACACACCTGTTGTTAATCAAGTCTGTTTGTACATATACTCCTCTCTCACACTGGCTCATTGCGAAGTATTGCCACTCTGAGCGTGTCTTCCTGTTGTTATTCTTGTTAGCGTCTCTGGTTTCACTTTATTTTGACTTTCTGGTTTTCTCTTCTGTCTTTCCCCTTTCGGTACTGTTGCTGGTCTGATTGTTTGCCTGGTTTTGACTCCTGGTTTTCTTACCCTGACTCTGGCCTTGCCCCTTGGTTACGTCCTTTGATCTTGTTGCTGCTGTGTTATACTACCAGTCTGTTTAATAAACATTGCTTTGCTTTTAGCTCAGCGTGCGTCACAATCTTTCTGTCCATCAATACATTACAGAACCTTTATGCGTTTTTGAGTTAAGATTACATAATTTCTCTAATAAATATTACTGCCAGAAACAAACCGACTTAGAAAAGTCAAGTAGTCTTTATTAGACACAATGATATTCAGGTTCAACAGCAAACACCGAGCAATGATAACCAAATCTAGGCTGAGAGAATGTGAGAGACAGGCCAGGGTCGAAAACCAGAGAGTCAATAAACCAGCGAACAGAACCAGAGGGAGATCAAGAGAGCAAGCAGGTAAGTCAAAGCACAGAGAGAGCAACAAGGAAGGCAAACGAACCAGAAGGGAAATCCGAAAGCGGGAGTAGAGTAAACAAAGGGAGGTCGAGAACAGAAGTAGCAAAGATCAAGAGAAACCGCTCGGTATGCAAACTGGGTTTGGCAACACTTCGCAAGGTGGAAGTGGGTGTGAGGGGTTTATATAGTGACAGAGAAATGAGGTGCAGGTGGCCAATCCATACTCTGGCGACCTAGAACGCAGAAGTGGAGTATGAATGGGTGTGTTGGGGCATGTGACAGTGACGTCATCGAGGAGGGTATTCTGGGAGATGGAGTCCAAGAGATCGGAGGTGGTCGGGAAACCCGGAAGCGTGACAATTACACATTTTTTCTATAAAATTTGACATACAGAAATTACGCATTTTCTCTATGGATTTGTTTTCCGCGCACATACCAGTATAAAATAACCCCCCTTTTTTCTTCCTGAAGTTTGTAGAGAAAATGTTTTAGTTAAAATGACGTAATTTTTCTATGAATGACTGGAATTTTTCTGCACTATGGAAAAATTATGCAATTTTACATTAGAAAGGCATTATTTGACTGTGAAGTTACAGAAAATGTATGTGTCCAGTGTCAAATTAATGGTCTTTTGTTGCAGCCCTATTTTTTTGTGCATTGTTCTTCTACACCAATAGAAAGATCCTGTATTTCTCTAAGCATATGGAAAATATTGGTAATGTATCTACCAAATAAGATTAAACCCTGCCACCTGGTGGCCAACAACTATGCAATAGAAAACTGACAATTTTTCTATGTGAGTATTTTTAAGACAGAAAAAAGATGTAATTTTGAGGCCCAGTTCATTTAGATGGGATTAGTTGTACTCCAATTTGCTGTCCTAGTGTTGGCCAGACCCTCTTTATGCATTATTCATTTATGCATTATTAATTATGTATTAATAACGTGAAAATGCAGATTTTATACTCAACATTCTGTAACCAGAGTAGATCAAATCTGTAGTTAGTAAAAGGATACTTACCCTAACCCTAAACCAACCCTCGCCCTCCTATCCCAACTTTCCACTGTTATCCGCGCATCAAAGGTGACGTTACTCCTTTCATCGGTATTAATTCACTGCTTTTCTCCGCCCATCAAAGGTGACATTACTGCATTCGATCGGTATTAATTCACTGTTGTTCTCCGCCCATCAAAGGTGACGTTACTGCGTTCGATCGGTATTAATTCACCGTTGTTCTCCGCCCATCAAAGGTGACGTTACTGCGTTTGATCGGTATTAATTCACCGTTGTTCTCCGCCCATCAAAGGTGACGTTACTTCGTTTGATCGGTATTAATTGACTGCTGGTCTCCGCACTTCACAGCAGCCGTTACTGCGTTCGATCAGTATTAATTCACCGATGTTCACCGCGTTTCAACAGTGACGTTACTGCATTCAATCGGTATTAATTCACAGTTGTTCACTGTCCTTCACAGCTGACGTTACTGCGCTCGATCGATATTAATTCCGCACTTCAAAGCTAACCTTACTGCGATCGATCGGCGTTAATTCACCGCTGTTCTCAGTGCTTCAAAGGTGACGTTACTGCGTTCAATCAGTATTAATTCGGCACTTCAAATACTGTAAACCCTAATGTTGAAATTCATTAACTGAGTAAAGCTAATTTAAAATATATAGAAGTTACACTCCATTTAACAAATCAATTATCTTCAACACTTTCTTCTTTTTGCGTTTGTGAATCTGTGAAGTTTTGATTTAATAGAGTCCTTTTTGCATTTTTAAGTAAAAATAGCTGTACATGATAGATTTAACTGAACTTAGTGTAGCACCACTCAGATTTAAAAAGGCCAGACAAAAAAGCTAGCCTTGTTGGACAATGACCAAATTCGTAACCTAAAACAAACAGTACGTAAATTAGACTGGAACTTGCAGCGTCAGATTGAGCGGCCAGCAGCATCAGATCGAGCAGCGTGCAGCATCAGATCACAAAATTGCAGGCCATGAAGGAAATGCTTTTGAATTCCAAAGTATTACAGTGGCCAGCCCCTGTCCTGCATCTACATCCAATAGGTTTATATTATCTACAATATGTCGTCCCCAGGTCCTTACTCTGAATTTCTTACAGATTTGGGGAATTTCTAACAAATTTAGCTCTCTCTGCGGATAAGGCTCTTATAGTCGGAGACATTAACATTCATTTTGAGAATAAACAAGACCCTTTAAATATAGCTTTTGAGGCTCTCATTGATGCCATGGGCTATATGCAAAATGTGATAGGGCCTACTCACCAATATAACCACATCTTAGATTTGGTATTATCACGGGGAATTAGGGTAGAAAACTTAGACACTGTCTCTCAGAGTGATTGCATCTCGGATCATTATTTAATAATATATGAAGTCGTTCTAGACTATAATGTTTGCATGCCGTCCCACTACCAATATAAGCGAAATATCACTGCCTCTACTATAGATGCCCTGATAAATAGCCTACCAGATCTATCAAACATCCCTGCCCCTCCGGGCCTCAGTGAGCTTGAAAGTAACACTGAACTCCTGCAATCCACTCTTCAGTCTGCTCTCGATAGTGTGGCCCCGATGAAGAAGAAAAATGTTGGAAGAAAAACGTTTGCGCCATGGTACAACGACCACACTCGCACTCTAAAACAAAAAGCTTGTGGTCTGGAACGTAAATGGCGTACATCAAAATTAGACTGTTTTCGAACTGAGTGGAAAAACACCGTCAAATAATATAAGCGCACCCTAAAGACAGCTGAAGCTGCCTCACTGAGAAAAACAAAAATAACCTAAAGTCCTGTTCAACACTGTATCTAAACTAACTAGTAACATTAAACAGTCTGAAGATTGTATTCAAACTAGGTACAGCTGTGATGACTATCAGATTCTTCAATTATAAAATAGAACATATTAGAACACAAACCCAAAATACGAACTGCTAGCCTTTAGCCCTATCACCCAGGATGAATTAATTAAGCTAATTAGCTCTTCCAAATCCTCAACATGCATCCTAGACCCAATACCAACAAAACTACTCAAACAGATCCTCCCCTGTGTGGTTAAACCTCTGTTCTCTATAATAAACTCCTCCCTCAGTCTTGGACATGTACCGAAATCCTTAAAACTTACAGTTGTAAAACCCTTAATCAAAAAGCCTGAGCTCGATCCCAATGAGCTCGCCAACTATAGACCAATTTCCAATCTCCCTTTCATAGCAAGATCCTAGAAAAAGTGGTCTCACAACAACTCTGCTCCCACCTACAGGAGAACTCTCTTCATGAGATGTTGCAGTCTGGCTTTAGACCTGTCCACAGCACTGAAACAGCTTTAACTAGAGTAGTAAATGATCTCCTCATGGCGCTCGACAGTGGTCATATCTCTACATTAGTTCTTCTAGATCTCAGTGCTGCTTTTGATGCTATTGACCACAAGATCCTCCTTGATAGGATAGAAAACCGGGTGGGCATTAAAGGACAGGTCTTATCCTGGTTCAGATCATATCTGACTGACCGTTATCAGTTTATTAGTTTCAACAATAAACACTCTTTTAATACACTAGTAAGATACGGTGTCCCTCAAGGGTCAGTGCTCGGGCCGCTTCTTTTCTCTCTGTACATGCAGCCTCTTGGTAACATAACCCGCAGTTTCAACGTCAGCTTTCACTGCTATGCAGACGACACACAACTCTATATATTGGCCAAAACCAAATGAGGCTTTAAACCTAAATAAACTTGAAGAATGCGTTAATAACATCAAAAACTGGATGGCTAATAATTTCCTTCAACTTAATCCTAACAAGACTGAGGTCCTGCTACTTGGACTGAATGCAGAGAGAACTAAACTCTCCCAATTCGTCCTGAATATAGACGGCCACACTATCACTCCATGCTCAAATCTAAAAAATCTAGGCGTCATCTTCGATAATAGTTTGTCTTTTGATGCACATGTTTGTAACATAGTTAAGACAGCATTCTTTAATCTGCGTAACATCGCTGAACTACAGAATATCTTATCCTTAAAAGATATTTAGAGTCACTGGAGCATCATCTCCACCGTGAGCCTCCCGCCCTGGTTTCTCCAGCTCATCACCCGACATGACTACAATGACCAGCTTCTGTCGCCGATCATGAACTCATCTCTCACTTAAACAGAGAATCTATGGGTCGGCTCCATCTTTGCAACTACTGCCTCCTGGATTAATCAGATTGGATCTGATGGATGTTCTAAGCTTTTTTTTCCTGTTAGCTCTGTCTTTCTCTCCTCAACCGGGATCGACCTAGGAGGATGGGTTCCCCCCTCTAGCCTGGTTCCTCTCGAGGTTTCTTCCTTACCCAAAGGGAGTTTTTCCTCACCATTGTTGCCTTTGGCTTGCTCTTGGGGGGCTTGGACCCGGATTCCCTTTCTTAAGTCTATACATGGACTCATGTTTTTTTCTTTTCCTTTATATAAACTGCTTTTCTGTGAAGCTGCTTTGAGACAACATTAGTTGTAAAAAGCGCCATACAAATAAATATTGATTGAATACTGATATTATTTCATAGTTAGTTCTTCATTAACTTCAACATCACCACTATGACTAGATCAGCATAATTGGATACTCCATTGATGTTACTTTGAACAATTTCAAAATGTAGTTTTGACCAGAGGAGGATGGGTCCCCCGTGTGAGTCCGGTTCCTCCCAAGGTTTCTTCCTCCAACTTGAGGGAGTTTTTCCTTGCCACCGTCGCCTTCGGCTTGCTCACCGAGGGCTTCTTTCTTTTCTCTCCTTAATTAATTATTATTACTGAATTTCTGTAAAGCTGCTTTGAGACAACATCAGTTGTAAAACGCACTATATAAATAAATTTAAATAAAAAAATAAAAAATAAATTTGATTTGATTTGACTTTTTGTGCGGCGTTACGTCTGACGTCATATTCATAGACGTAGACGTGGTACGCGGAATTTTCAACAAAGATGGCGGATGGTATCAGTTCAATGGTTTGGGTGCATTTCTTTGCATTGGTTGTATGTGTTAATTGTTACAGGCAAGTTAATTTTACGATTAATTTTAACATTGTCATGCTGAGTGTGGAATATGTATGGTTTATCTTAAATTCGTAAATAAAAATTGAAAGGTAAGGTGTTTCAGTGAGCTACTAATGTTAGCATGCTTGAGTAACAAACTTTAGTTTGCAGGCAAAGTTAAGCCAAATTCACAGAGCTGTTTGAAACTTTTATTAGTTGTGAAACTTTAATTAACTTCTGTAATGGGCTTCCAATGTACGGTAATTACGGTAGCTCTGCTACTGCATTACATACGGTAATTCGTCGCCTTGGGAGGAAGTACAAATATGGCGGCGTGCAGGCACACAGTAGCGTGTGTGTGTGTGCGCAAGTTTCAGTACAGCTTTAAGTGTTCTAAGTGTAACATAACACAGAAATATAATTTTTGATAGTTTAAATAAGATGGGGGAGAGATGGGGAAAATAAAAGTTGTCTTTAGCAACATTTTTATATGCAAAGTAAAAAAATAGATGTGTGTAGTCCCTTGTTCACTTAATAAAGCTGTTGGGGCTGTTTCCCCACAGGGGGGCGCTGTGAGTACTCAGATTCACTGAAACAGCAAACTGGCATGAACCCAAACCATCGCACAATACGCATGCACGAAAATAACTTGCTTGGTTGGGTAAGTTCATGTTGAGGGGGCGCACCATGTGTTAACTGAACAACGTAACAGATGCGATACGACTGCATTACCTAGATTCTACAAGCCTACGTTGCCTACAAGCCTAGGTCCAATTTGAATCTATATGTAAATGGCTATAAATTGGTACGGCCACCTTAAATCGTTGCACTCCACAGTCGATTTAGTGCGTGGTGCGCATGCCAGTAAGAGAGCTGCGTAACGTTAACCAAAGGGGAGCTTGCAGCTAAATACCCATCAGGTAACACTAGCGTTAGAAGTTTACTCATCAGCTACTCAGTTCTTCCAATGCGTTTAGTAAAGCCATGGGCTACAGATAAAGCAAAATCAAATAAAACAGACATGAAGGGAAAGATTCACTGTTTGAATGCAGCCTTTGACTTTTACAGTTTGTTCCTTATTACTGTTGCTGGCTGTCCTCCACTTTTATCTTCAGCTTTTCCAAGCACGATTGTTTTTTGCAGTGAACTTCTTTGGAAGTTCTTTTCGTTTTTATGTCTAAAATAAGGTAATATTTTTATAGTTACAGCATATTACATTTAGGCTTATTTTTAACTATATTGCATACCCTATTAGAACCCCAGTAGGGAATTCTAAGTCACACTGTTGTGTGTTTTAAATAATTAATTTAATGCAGAGAGAATCAGTGTAGTAAAAATCTTAGTCAAAATACAGTGAAGAAATGTTTTGAAATTGTTGTTCCTTACAAAGTCAGGAACGCATACAATGCATGCTGCATTTAACCAAAGTGAATTCCATTTGACCTCAAATCATGTAGGTGCTGAACTGAATTGTATTGTAGCATAAAGTGAATCAAATGATCAGTTCAACTGTATCAGTTTTGTGTTCATGTCATGAACTGTATATGGAGATGTGTATGTGTCACGCCTGCTGGCTCTCTTCTCACCCCTGATCTCCCGGACTCCATTTCCCATAACCCACCACCCGATGACATCACTGTCACATGTCCGCCATCTCCCAATCCTGTTCTATTTTCTAGATCCAAATCACCCGAATATTGATCACACCTGTAGTTGATTGAGTCTGTTTGTACAAATTCTCTTCTCTCCCACTGACCCATTGTGAAGTATTGCCACTCTGTGTGTACCGAGAGGTTCCTCTCCGTGACTACTGTTGTTTGTTACTCTGGTTTGGACTTTATTCTGATTTGCTAACTCTTTTGTCTTTGCCCTTTTGGTACTTTAGCTGTTCTGATTGTTTGCCTGGTTTTGACGTTCGCTTGTTTCTTGACTCTGACTCTGTCTTGCCCTTCTGTTATGTCTGCGTTGCTCTTGTTGCTGCTGTGGTTGATTACAACTCTGTTAAATAAACCTCACCTTGATTTTAGCTCAGTGCTCGTCACAACCTGTTTGTCCATCAACACAGTATGTAAGTAGCTAAGGTGATATTTGGTATTTTTGTGAAACAATGTGGTGAAACAATGATTTCTGGAAACCAATTATAAATAGTATTGCTCTTCTTGTAAACATAGTTTATACATATGGACAACTGCAAAGCTTGTTAACCATGTTGAATAGTCTTGTTTGAATCCATTACTAAATTAATATTTAATGTTTTCAGGTTGCAGCTACGTGTGGAATGACTTGGGACTGTAAGTTGTGTGGAACGTTGTTCAATTCAACAACAAATATTCTTAAACACTATAGATTACAGCACATTCATTTTTGTCAAGTTAGTCCGCTGCCATGCTCGTATGATGATTGCATTTGCATATTTCAGTCACTTATTGCGTTGAAAACACACTTGTCAAGATATCACCATACTCCTGAAAACAGCACAAGTCAGAGTCAGGAGCATGTGTGTCTTTTGTGCTCTTTGTGTGGTTTACATCAGCCCTTCTCTGAGTCTGTACTGTTTCGTCACATCAGAGGACATTTAAGAAATCGTGAGACTGTGGCACGTCCATATAAAAATTGTAATTCTAGGACATGTGTCTATTCCTCATTCAACTCACACATGAGCAGAGCACACCAGACTAGTGTTTGGTCAGGTTTTTCTGATGTCTTTCATTAAACTTCAGGTCCTATTTCTTCTTTTTGAAGTCACTGATGATTGATCTGAGGATGGTCCTATCCAGAGCAGAGTGTCAGAAACAAAGAACTCGGACCGACGTGCGCTGAGCTAAACAGCAAGCTGGTTTATTAAACAATCGGGAAGTCAGTACAAACAGCAAAACTCAGAGCAACAACACAGGGAAAGAACAAGAACGGAGTCAGAGTCAGGCAGGGGTCAGAACCGGAAGGGACAGGCAGCGGAGTAAACAAAGCCAGAGGGGGCGAGCTAGAGGCGGAAACGAGATCCAGGCAAAAGGGTCGAAACCAGAACACAGCGAACAAGGTCCAAAGGGGAAAACCGAAGAGAGATAGGCAAAAAGGGTCGAGATCAGAAAGTAGATAACCAGAAAGAACGCTTAGAAATGCTCAAACAGAGTTTAGGGCAAAACCTCGCGATGAGATGACGGTAGGGAAGGGTTTATAAAGGGAGTGAAATCACGGACAGCTGGGAAATCCTAAAACTCAGGTGACGTCAAACGTACATGATTGGGCGATTGGGGATGTGCGTGTGTTACGTCATTGAGCAAAGCCCCCTGGGAGGTTGAGTCCGGGTGAGCGGGGGAGCTGGGAGAGCCCGGAGGCGTGACACAGAGAAACAGAGGAGGAGGAGGATCCTTGCAATATTGATGAATTGAGAAATCAGCTAAAACTTAATTTAGCTTCGTTATTTCTAAAAATGCAAGCAATCCTGCACGTGTCAAATTCAGCTGCACAAGAAGTAGTTTACATATGTTGCACACTCCCAACCATTGATTAAGGAGGCACTTGGTCAAGCACTGCAGAGTCATGGCCACAGCATTACTGACTCTACACTGGATGAATTGGTCGGTGTTGTCATGAATTCTAATGTCTTTTGTAGTCCCACCCTGACTCCTTTTCCTCTCTCTCCCTGAACACTGCTACAGATACTTTCCTTTCTTCACTCTCATCTGCAGTTAACCATTTGTGTCCTTTCTCCTCCAGGTCAACAAGATCCTCTCCACCTGCCCCTCGTGTATATGTGTCCTGCATAGCAAACAGAGAGAGCTGAGAAAAGCTGAGAGCAGTCACAGACCGGTATCACTTTCTTTTCTCTCAAAAATACTTGAACGTGCAGTTTACAATCAACTCTCCTTTTGTCTCTCCCAGAACCAGCTTCAGGACATCAACCAGTTCGGCTTCAAACCAGCACATTCAACTGAAACTGCCCTCAATGCAGTGACTGAGAGGCTTCAGACAACAAGATCAGCCAAACTGTCATCAGATCTGATTCTGCTTGACCTGTCTGCAGCCTCCAGCACGGTTAACCACCTCCTGTCAGTCCTCACCGATCTTGGAGTCACTGGCACTGCATGGAAGTGATTTGAGTCCCATCTGGAGGACCGACACTACCGGGTAACATGGAAAGGGTCCACATCTGGTCTCCACCGGTGTCCCTCAAGGTTCTGTGCTGGGTCCTCCTCTCTTGTCTCTGTAGACTCATTCTCTTGGCAGAATAATTACCTCTAACAGCTTTTATCATTGCTATGCTGATGACTCAACTCACGTTTTCCTTCCCATCATCTCAAAGTCAAAGTGAATTTTGTCATTCAGACTTTACAACAGGAGTGCATAGCTGAACGAGATTGCGTTTCTCCAAACTCCAATGTGTCTTTGTTTAATATGTAAACAAATAGGAAATTATACTATACAATTACAGAAATATTGCACTTTGTATAGAAAAATATTGCTATGCTTCCAAGTGATATCATGTGTATATGTGTGTGTGTGTGTGTGTGTGATCAAGACTTCAACAGTCCTGATAGGTCTGCATGTCAAACAGCGTTGAGCAGTCTAATGGCTTGTGCAAAGAAGCTTTTGCTGAGTCTGGCAGTCCTGCACCCCATGCTGCGGTAGCGTTTGCCAGAGGGCCGCAGTCCGAACAGTCCATGAGCTGGGTTGGTGGGATCTCTGACCATCTTGGTGGCTCTGCTGCAGCACCGTGACAGGTACAGATCTTGTACACGTGGAAGTGAGGTCCTGATGATTGTCTCTGCTGTCCTCACCACTCTCTGGAGTGATCTCTGGTCTGAGGCGGCGCAGTGTTGCCGTGGATTGTGAGAGGAGTATGCACTGTGTGCTTCCTCCTGAAGTCAACAGTCATTTCTTTTGTCTTGTCAACGTTCAGTGACAGGTTGTTACTGTCGCATCAGGCAACAAGTTGGTTCACCTCCTCTCTGTAGGCTCAGTCATCGTCGTTGCTGATGAGGCCTACTACTGTGGTATCGTCCGCAAACCTAATGATGTGGTTTGAGTTGTACTTGGCACAGCAGTTGTGGGTCAACAGGGTGAAAAATGGAGGGCTCAACACACATCCCTGGGAACTCCAGTGTTCATGATGGTGGTTTTGGAGGTGTTTCCTTGCACTCGTACTGTCTGTGGTCTGTCTGTGAGAAAGTCCAATAACCAGTTGCACAGTGGGGTGTCAATGCCTAATGGACAAAGTTTTCCTACCAGGTGCTGGGGGATGACTGTGTTGAAGGCGGAGCTGAAGTCAATGAAGAGCATCCGTACATAACTGTTCTTGTTATTCTGGACATCTTGGTAATATAATGAAGTTCAATTGACTTTTGGCGTTGATTTTGAGCCTGCATGGACACTTTGGTAATATGTGACGTCTTGGTAATACAACCATAACTCTACAAAAATGTGGCCGTCTTCGTAATATGATCATAGAATGGGAGCCACGTTGGTGATATGGGACATGCGCTTCAGGCCTATGTGGGCACTTTGGTGATATGGGACATCTTAGTAATATAATGAAGTCCAGTAGACTTTAAGGTGGAATTTGAACCTGTATGGGCACTTTGGTGATATGGGACTTCTTGGTAATATAACCCTGACTCTATGAAGAAGTGGTCAATTCTCAAAGTTAAGTGTATGACCGCACTCAAGGTCAACAAGGCAATGACCCTGTGGGGTCGGTCCACTTTGGTAATATGCTTTGCTAACCTGGTTTGCTAACCCTAACCCTAGTCTTTTATTGGGTTACTCGGTGATATTAAGTGTGCTAGTGGGTTCTGATTAGGATTTGTTCTTCTGTGAGTAAGGTAGGCTTTGAGTTTTTAATTTACTTTGACTTAGATTCTGTCAGTTACTAGGCTGTGTTGTTAGCTTGCTGTACCTAGAGTTAACTGTAATTACTAGGCTCAGTTGTGGTTTCAGGTTAGACAAAGGTGTGAAACCTTGGCTAAGTATCTTTCATGTAATCTATACCAGTGCTTATATTTACACTTCTGCTTCTCCACTATGTGCTTTACAATACCTGTTCTTTCATCTTACAGACCTAGAACATCTCATGGTCACCACAGGAAGCGTAATACCAGCAACCTCATCTATGCCCTGCGGTCGTCTCCTACTCAGACCAGGGTGGTAGGTGGGCTCTGGAATTGTCAATCTGCTGTCCAGAAGGCAGACTTCATCTCAGCCTTAGCATCCCACCACTCTCTGCACTTCTTGGCTCTGACTGAGACTTGGATCACCCCTGAGAACTCGTCAACTCCAGCTGCTCTATCCTCTGCCTTTAACTTCTCCCACTCTCCGAGACAGACTGGCAGAGGTGGGGGCACAGGTTTGCTGTTGTCTAGAAAGTGTAACTTTACTCCACTTTCATTTCCTCACTTTTCAGTTTCATCTTTTGGATATCATGCTGTCACAGTGTCTTCCCCCACTAACCTTCATATCATTGTCATTTATCGACCTCCTTGTCCTCTAGGTAACTTCCTTGACGAGCCAAACACTCTTCTGAGTCTCTTCCCTGTTGATGGGTCCCCACTTCTCCTCGGTGACTTCAACCTCCCATCAGACAAGTTGCAGTCATCATGCCTGGAACCACTACTGTCATCCTTCGACCTCACCCTCAACCCATCCCCTCCAACTCATCGAGGTGACAACACTCTGGACCTGATCTTCAGCAGACCTACCCCTGCGCTGGATGTCACAGTAACCCCTCTTCACTGCTCAGATCATCACTTTCTATCCTTCTCTCTCACCTGTCCATCTCTTCCTGTCCATACCACCCCTTCACATTCTTCCTTCACTCGGCGTAACCTACGCTCCATCTCTCCCTCTTCTCTTGCTTCAACCGTCCTCACTACCCTCCCCCACCCTGACTCCTTTTCCTCTCTCTCCCTGAACACTGCTACAGATACTTTGCTTTCCTCTCTCTCATCTGCATTTAACCATTTATGTCCTCTCTCCCCCAGGTCAACAAGATCTTCTCCACCGGCCCCCTGGTTGTCAGACGTCCTACGCAGCAACCGGAGAGAGCTGAGGAAAGCTGAGAGGAAGTGGAGGAGATCCCAGCTTGACTCTGACCTGCACACCTACCAAACCATGCTCTCCAGGTTCTCAGCGGAAGTGACTACTGCGAAGTCATCTTCTACAAGAGGAAACTGGAAGACTCGGCGTCTAACCCTCGCAAACTCTTTAGTGTTTTCTCCTCCCTCCTCAACCCTCCCTCTCCTCTTCCACCTTCTTTCCTTACCCCGGAGGACTTTGTCACCTTCTTTGATGAGAAAGTGAATAAAATCCGCCAGTCTTTTTCCTCTGTCCCCGCTCCTCCTTCCACTAATCCTCCTCCTCTTGCCACAAATTCCTTAACCTGTTCTTCTTCTCTTTCTACAGATGATGTTCTACAGCTACTGGAATCCAGCAACCCAACGACCTGCCCACTGGATCCCATCCCATCCACACTGCTCCAGTCAATCTCCCTGGACCTGCTACCCTTCATCTCTTTCCTTATAAACTCTTCCCTGTCATCAGGCCACGTTCCACAGGCCTTCAAGACTGCCAGAGTGGTTCCCATCCTGAAGAAACCCTCGCTGGATTCCTCAGACATCAGCAGTTACAGACCGGTATCTCTTCTTTCCTTTCTCTCTAAAATTCTTGAACGTGCTGTCTATAATCAACTCTCCTTCTTTCTCTCCCAGAACCAGCTTCTGGACATCAACCAGTCCGGATTCAAACCAGCCCATTCCACGGAAACCGCTCTCATCGCAGTAACTGAGAGGCTTCATGCAGCAAGATCAGCCAAACTGTCCTCAGTTCTGATTCTGCTCGACCTGTCTGCGGCCTTTGACACGGTGGACCACAAGATCCTCCTGTCAGTGCTCACTGATCTTGGAATTGCTGGCACTGCGTGGAAGTGGTTTGAGTCCTACCTGGAGGACCGCCACTATCAGGTAACATGGAATGGGTCCACGTCTGCTCCATGCAGGCTCTCCACCGGTGTCCCTCAAGGCTCGGTGTTGGGTCTTCTTCTCTTCTCTCTCTACACTCTTTCTCTTGGAGAAGTAATTACTGCTCATGGCTTTTCTTATCACTGTTATGCCGATGATACTCAACTCATGCTTTCCTTCCCATCATCTGATACATAGGTATGCCACCGCATCTCAGCATGCCTGACCGACATCAGCTCATGGATGACAGCTCACCACCTTAAGCTCAGTCCCAGCAAGACTGAGCTGCTGTTCATCCCCAGCACTACAGGTCCTCATCATGATCTTGCCATCTCTTTCGGGAACTCCTTGATCACTCCGACTGAGAATGCAAGAAGTCTTGGAGTGATTCTGGATGGCCAGTTATCGTTCTCGGCCCATATAGCGAACCTGACTCGGTCATGCAGATTCCTCCTCTACAACATCCGGAGGATTCGACCCTTCCTCTCTCAGGAGGCCACCCAGCTGCTGGTCCAGTCTCTGGTCATCTCAAGGCTAGACTACTGCAACTCGCTCCTGGCTGGTCTTCCTCTACGGGCCATCAGGCCCCTGCAACTGATCCAGAATGCAGCAGTTCGATTCATCTTCAGTCTTCCAAAGTTCACCCATGTGACTCCACTGCTGCGCTCCCTTCATTGGCTTCCTGTTGCTGCTCCCGCATCAGATTTAAAACTCTGATGCTCACCTACAAACCCAAGAACGGACCAGCCCCTCCCTCCTTATGGCAATGGTGAAGAGTCGATCTGTACCTCGAGCCCTTCGCGCTTCAAGTACAGCTAGACTCGAACCGCCATCCCTGAAGTCTCATGGAAGGCAAACGACCAGACTCTTCTCTGTCCTGGCTCCCAGATGGTGGAATGAACTCCCACTGGGCGTTCGAACAGCTGAGTCTCTCGCAGTCTTCAAACGCAGACTGAAGACCCGTCTCTTCATAATGCACTTAAGTGAGTAAGCACTAGTAGAGGTGTAAGTTGTGTGTATGTACTTGTGTTGTGTTGCACTTATAATGACCTTTTCTTTTCTATAGGTGTGAGCACTGGGCTGGGGTAGCTGGAATATTTTCCAATGGAACACTAAGCACGGTTGTAAGTCGCTCTGGATAAGAGCGTCTGCTAAACGCCGTAAATGTAAATGTAGTGTTGATGGATCGCATCCACCTTGGTAATATGGGACACTTTGGTAATATTATGCAGTTCAGTGGACTTTAGGGTTGAATTTGAGCCTGTATGGACACTTTGGTAATATAACCATAACTCTATGAAAATGTGGCCATCTTCGTAATATGATTATAGAATGGGAGCCACATTGGTAATATGGGTCATCTTGGTAATATAAGGAAGTCCAATAGGCTTTCGCATGCACTTCAAGCCTATGTGGACGCTTTGGTGATATGGGACGTCTTGGTAACATTAGACCCTACACAACACTGCAATACTCAGGTTTTATTGGGTTACTTGGTCATATTAATTGCTGGGTTTCAAGAGTTGATGGATCGCATCCACTTTGGTAATATGGGACATCTTGGTAATATAATGCAGTTCAACGGACTTTTGGGGTTGAATTTGAGCCTGTATGGACACTTGGGTAATGTAACCCTGACTCTATGAAGAAGTGTTCAAATCTCCAAATGAAGTGTATGACTGCAATCACCGTCAACAAGCCAGTGACCTCTTGGGGTCAGTCCACTTTGGTTATATGTGACATCTTGGTGATATTAGAACCTAACACTGGGGTTTTATTGGGTTACTTGGTGATATTAAGTGCTGGGTTTCTAGAGTTGATGGATCGCATCCACTTTGGTAATATGGAACACTTTGGTAATATTATGCAGTTCAATGGACTTTAGGATTGACTTTGAGCCTGTCTGGACATTTTGGTAATATGGGACGTCTTGGTAAAATAACCATACCTCTGTGAGAATGTGGCCATCTTCGTAATATGATAATAGAATGGGAGCCACATTGGTAATATGGGACATCTTGATGATATAATGAAGTCCAATGGGCTTTCGCATGCACTTTGAGCCTGTGTGGACACTTTGGTGATATGGGATGTCTTGGTAATATAACCCTAAACCTATGAAGAAGTGGACAAATCTCAAAGTCAAATGCATAAGCACCTCACTGCGAGTCCCCACATGAAATTTGGTAACATTCTGACCGACCGAAGCCGAACAGCAGGACTTGGAAATTCTGACCCACTTTGGACGCTTTCGTAATCCCGGTTTTGAATGGCTGGACACTTTGGTAATCTTTTCCCCTAATTCCTCCCCTTTTTTTTGAGAGCTACGGGTCTGATGCCTCAATATGTTGTCAAGCACCTCACTGTGAGCCCCCACATGGAATTTGTGACCGGTACCAGCCACGGAAGACAAATGACGGGGCTGGATACTTTTGAAATCCCGGCCAGACACTTTCATAATCTATTCCCTAACTTGTTCCTTGAAAACTTTTGCTCAGACATGGTCCTGACAGTACTGTTTTTGGACGCTTTCGTAATCCCAGTTTTGTACTACTGGACACTTTTGAGCTCCTTGCTTTGCGTGAGGTGCTCTGGACACTTCGGTAATCCCTGTTTTGTATGGCCAGACACTTTCTTAATCTATTCCCTAACTTGTTTCTTGAAAACTGTTGTTCAGACATAGTACTCTTTTTGGATGCTTTCGTAAGCTACGGGTCAATATGTTGTGACCATCTTCATAATATGATCATAGAATGGGAGCCACATTGGTAATATGGGACATCCAATGGGTTTTCACATGCACTTTGAGCCTATGTGGACACTTTGGTGATATGGGACGTCTTCGTAATATAACCCTGACTCTATAAAGAAGTGGTGAAATCTCAAAGTGAGGTGTATGACCGCACTCAAGGTCAACAAGCCAGTGACCCTGTGGGGGTCAGTCTGCTTTCATAATATGCTTTGCTAACCTGGTTTGCTAACCCTTAACCCCTAACCCTAGGGTTTCATTGGATTACTTGGTGATATTAAGTGCTGGGTTCCTAGCGTTGATTGATTGCATCCACCTTGGTAATATGGGACACTTTGGTAATATAATGCAGTTCAGTGGACTTTAGGTTTGACTTTGACCCTGTATGGACACTTTGGTAATATGGGACATTTTGGCAATATAATGAACTTCATTATATTTATTATAAAGGACTTTGGGTTGAACTTGAGCTTGTATTGACATGTTGGTAATATGAGACATATTGATAATATAACGCTAACTGTATGAAGCAGTGGCCATCTTCGTAATATGATCATAGAATGGGAGCCACATTGGTAATATGGGACATCTTGGTAATATAACCCTGACTCTATGAAGAAGTGGTCAAATCTAAAAGTGAAGCGTATGACTGCACTCGCAGTCAGCAAGCCAGTGTCCTTGTGGGGTCAGTCCACTTTGGTAATATGTTTTGCTAACCTGGTTTGCTAACCCTCTTGGTGAAATTAGACCCTAACACTAGGGTTTTATTGGGTTACTTGGTGATATTAAGTGCTGGGTTTCTAGATTTGATGGATTGCATCCACCTTGGTATTATGGGACACTTGGGTAATATAATGCAGTTCAATGGACTTTAGGATTGAATTTGAGCCTGTATGGACACTTTGGTAGTATGGGACATTTTGGTAGTATAACGCTAACTCTATGAAAATGTGGCCATCTTCGTAATAGGATCATAGAATGGGAGCCACACTGGTAATATGGGACGTTTTGGTAATATAATGAAGTCCAGTGGGCTTTTGCATGCACTTTGAGCCTATGTGGACGTCTTGGTAATATAACCCTAACTCTTTGAAGCAGTGGTCAAATCTCACAGTGAAGTGTATGACCACACTCACGGGCAACAGGGCAGTGACCCTTTGGGGTCAGTCTACTCTGGTAATATGCTTTGCTAACCTGGTTTGCTAACCCTAACCCTAAGAGGCCACATATTACCAATCCGTCCCAGGATGCTTTGGTAATATTAGGCCCTAACACTTGGGGTTTTTTCCCACTTTCAGCTACCGACTCGCCGCCTCCGTAGGTGTTTCAGGAGCCCATCAGAAGCCCCCACGTCAAGTTTGGTGCCAGTACGTGCCACAGAAGCCAAACGACAAGACTTTGACATTTTGGCCTACGGTTATTGGCCGAATCATAGCAAGCCCGGTCGGGGAAGGGCAGGTGCCAGAGCTACCAGACTCGGCACACATTGGCATCCCCCAGCCCTGATAACGTGGTCAGAGATTGGTGACTTTAGGGTCAAATCCATTCGGTAAATCGGCCTTTGGACTTAGGCCTGGAGTTGGAAAAACCAATGGCACGAGACCTAGCGAGGGCAGGGAATGTCCTAGAGTTACCAAACTTGGCACACGTTGACATCACCACACCCTGATAACGCGGGCCGAGTTTGGTGACTCTAGGGTCAAAGGTCATGGAGTTATGGGCAAATCCATTGGTTAAATGTAAATTTGGACTTAGGCCTGGAGCTGGAAAAACCAATGGCACAAGGCCTAGTAATGGATGGGGAGGTCCTAGAGTTACCAAACTTGCCACACTTTGCCATTACCACACCCTGATAACATGACCAGAGTTTGGTGACTCTAGGTTGAAAGGGCACAGAGATATGGGCCTCGTACGCTTTGGTAATACCGGACAGCTTGGTAATATAAAGTCCTAACACTTTTTTTTTTTTTTTTTTTTTTTTACTTTCAGCTACCGACTCGAGCACTCGATATATGGTCACTGGATATATGGACCTACCGAAACCGAACCAAAACACATTCAACATTTCTTCACCAAACTGGGCAAAATTGGCCTCAGGAGGGTCTGAAGGACACACACCGACACAGGACAGCGTTTGAGAGGTGTTCCGAGGGGATGGAGGGAACGCGTGGTTGCACGGCCACCAAATTCGGTCAGTTTGGTCCGGGTGACACAACGATCACCATATCCAAATTTGGTGACTCAAAGATCAAGGAGTTACAGGGCTTCGATCGCCGAGAACTTAGGTGCCAGGCCTTAAAACAGGGGTGATACCCTCGTGGCGTGGCAATGCCAAGGCGTACCATCACCAAATTCGGCACGTCGGTTTGGCTCACCGCCGTGACGCAGAAGCCCGAATTCTGTGATTCTGATGGCCCGTGGAAATCTCAATTTTCACCAAATTTAGGGAGGCCACTGCAAACTACGGCATCACCATGACGCTGGCACAGGTTGACATCACTGCACCCTGATAACATGGCCAAAGTTTGGTGACTCTAGGGTCAAGGGTCATGGAGTTATGGGCAAATCCATTTGGTAAATCTGCTTTTGGACTTGCGCCTCGAGTTGGAAAAACCAATGGTATGAGGCCTAGCAAGGGCAGGGAAGGTCCTAGACTCGCCAAACTTGGCACATGTTGACATCACCGCGCCCTGATAACATGGCCAAAGTTTGGTGACTCTAGGTCAAAAGGTCATGGAGATATGGGCCTCTGACGCTTTGGTAATATACGGATGCTTTGGTAATATAAAACCCTAACACTTTTTTTTGGATTTTCAACTACCGACTCGCTGCCTCGGGGGGGGGGGGCAAGTTTCTCTTAAAAGGTTACTTTGACAAGTGTATGTATATCATGTGTTAGCATTTTAGTTTTTTGGTGAAACATTGTGTAATGAGGAAGATTTTGCAGATGTTTATTGCTTGTTTGCTACTTTTTTAAGGCTAATTATATTTATGTGCATGTAAATTTTTATAATTCATAGAAAATGCCACCGAGGAGCCAGCTGTGCCCGGTATGTGGGGCATCATACTCTAACTTGTCACAACATTTAAAGTTCTTCCACCTAGTGGTGACCCAGGAGGAACTAGAACTTGTGCTAAGACTTTCCAGTGGCCGGTAATTACATTGCTACATGATTATATCATGTACAAGATTCACAATAATAACTCATGTTTTTCATGAAATTAATAATTGATCTGTTATTTTCTTTTTAAGTGTCAGTGGTTTGTTTGACTGTGAAGTGCCTGGCTGTGGGAACCAAAAAATTCCACGCTTAGACAAATACAATGCTACATGCCACAGTAATTACACGGTAAGTTATATACATGCACGTGTCCAATAAAATAGAAAGTAAAATTGAAATAAATAGGCTTATATATTTGTTTTGTTTTTTTTGCGTTCCAGACTTTTGAACTGGAAAGGTTCTGTGCGGCATCAAAAAGGAATTTCATCCTGAGGCAGCTAGCTTTACTGCGAGCCACTAATCCCACTCCACCAATGGCAACTTCTTTAGATATATTCCTTCACCCAGGCGGTGCGTCTTCTGCAGAAGCCACAACTTCTGCAACCCCTTCCACCACCCCTGTTGCTTCTACATCAGAAGAAAGAGTTGAAGAAGAAGAGGGTTCTGGCAGTGCTGAGGTTGGTGCAGAGGGCACCCTGGAGCCCTGCCCTAGACCAGACTGCGTGTCTCAAACCAAACGCATTCAAGAGCTGGAGGCCAGAATCCGGGACTTGGAGGGAGCACCTGGGCCAAGCACCGGAGGAGTCTGCCCTCGCTCTGACTGCCAAAGTGTAAGACGACAAGTGGAGTACTATAAGAGCACTTTATTTGCTGAGGTTCCAAAGTCTGGCAGGAGAAAATTATCCCGAAGAGTGGAATTCAGAAAGGGGGAATCTCCTAAATATGGTACCTGTTTTTACTTAAGAAATAGTTTTTCTGAGCCCAATTTGAATATCGATTAATAGTCTTTTTGTCTTTTTTAGATAAAGTTTTGCAAAGTTTTCTGGATTTTTCTATTGGGGCAAATCCAACAAAAAAAAAAAAAAGAGGGAGAACGGCGTGATGGCTGTCAGCCACATAAGAAGATTTCTCATTTTTGCAGGGGAGGGGCAGCTGTTGAAAAGACACTTTATGTTCTTAAAGAAACACACCAGTATTGCAGAGTAAGAGAGTTTTACATTAAGCACCATATTGGGTGATGAATTGGTATGAAGTGTTCTAAGGTTGTTTGTGTCTGATATATTATCAGATGGGTCGGTGTTCTGGAACAGGACAATTTAAGTCCGACCACCATTAGGATTCAGCTAATAAACTTGAAGAAATTCTTCAAGTTTTTAGCAAACTTTCCACGGAAGGAAACAAAGCTCTCAGGCCAGGATTTCCGGTGGTTGTATATGCAGGTGGACCGGCGTATGGTGGAGTTACGGGCTGTGGTCACCAGCCACCGACAGACCATAAGGAAGCAGGGGTCAAGTAAGTATTGTGCTGCAACACTAAGAATAGAGAGAGGATTACTTAACTTATTTGTGTTTCATGTCTGTGTTACAGGAAATCTGGTCACTGTCAGTGACCAGAAGTCTTTCCGTAAGGAGGCAAGGAAAATTATCCCAAAGAAGCTCAGTAAGTTTAATGTCTATTACAATTGCCCAGCCACATCATGGCAACCATTCACTGTCTATTTATCTTTTTGTTATCATAACTGTAATTCGAACAATTATTTTTGTTTTTTTCCAGAAAGCCTGGAAAGAATGCCAACTACAGAGGGGCTGTAACTGTTTTTTGGACTGATGGTCGGGTACTTCATTGCTGGTACTGGGCACCGGACGGGCGTATTCTCAAACATGCTTGTAGCTGAAGTCATGGATGCCGAGGTTGATGGGGACAACATGATTATTGAAGTGAGTATTTCGACTGAATTTCTTTATTTGTTGTGTGTGGTTAAGATCAATGTTTTTGAATGTAAGTTATGTTTTGTTTGTTAAGGTCGCCAAGCACAAGTCCGCAGGGACGTATGGCCACGCCCAACTGTCCCTTCATGCGCAAGAATGTGCATAGTTTACAGACTTCATCAACATTTGGGATATGTTTGAAGGGGGCAACTCACCCTACTTTTTTTTTTCTCAATGCGGCCAGGAACCCATGCAAAAAACTGCTGCAGTTCTTCCAGAACGAGTGGACGAGAATGGGCTTTGGAGGGACGTACAGTTTCAAACAGCTTCGTAGATCCATGGTGCAGCATGTAAGTACATTGTCGATCTGTGCATTTTCTACATTCTGATAACATTAGATTCTAACCCAGAGATTGTGACCATGTGTACGTTTTGTAATATTTTTTTGCAGACCAAGAACATCAGTCCAGCGAAAAAGTGAAAAGTTCAATGGGCAATGTGCCATTCTAAAGCTGTGTCGGGGAAGTTCTATGTTCCACTGAATACTGTCAGTGAGGCTGCAGCAGTACGTGATATCCAGACAGCAGCCATCGGTGAATCGTCAATGGCTGCTGAGCCGACCACAGATCCTGAGGTTAGCCTCCCATCCACATCAGGAATGTCCAGCGCTCCTCAGGTCTCCAAAGCAAAAAGACAGCTGGTAATGATATCATCTGAGGAAGAGGACCCAGTGGAATGTCCAGCGGACATTTATAGCAGTGAGAAAAGCGAGAGCCCAAGTGAGGAGGACAGCTCGAGCGACCAGGACAGCCCCAGTGAGTCAGACAGCGAGCCTGAGGAGGACACGGGAGGCCAGGCACAGACACCTAAGAGGCATGGCCGTGGGACCCTTCTAGGAAAGGTACGTAATTGGCTTAGTATCCTTTCATGAACAGTAATGAAAGCCTTAAATGTTATTAAAAGTTCTTTGTTTTTTCAGGTTCTCGGGAGTACACCTTCCCCCGGGCATGAATACGCTCAGCCCAGGGTGAAGGTGAACATTTCACCAGGAACCCAGAAGATAATGGTCCATTCCCCGAGGGTGAAACTGCATCGTATCGATTATAAGCGAATCATTGTGCCAGAGGATTCCTCAGAAGAGGAAGTACAAAAAATGGGGGAGGAGGTCCCATTTGAGTGAGGGGACATGCTTTGGCACAGTTGGCCTATGGGACATTAATGTAGCATAGTTGAAATTTTTAATATTTTTGGACAGTTTTTTTGGCCATTTAAAGGATTTTTTTTGTCTTTGAAATGTTTGGGAGCAGTATTTTACATATTTTGTGTGTTGTGTTTGTATTTAGTGTAATAAGAGTGTTATAACGGTTGTATCAATGTGTAATTACCATGTCATTATATTTGTGTATTTTCTATTTGTAGTTAGTAGCAGTATTTGTAGTAGAAATAGTTAAAGATTAGTTAATAGTAGTATTACCGTTAGTAGTAGTAGTAGTATGTTTCCTATATTTATAACTGTATTCTAAAAATCTTTTGTTGATGTGTTTTGCACTTTTATTACCTTTATTAATAAACCTTTTGAATTTGAACTTTCACTTGATTTGATTTAATGCTAACTTTCTTAGGCTTAGAAAACTTAGGGTTAGGTTAGGTAAAATACAATGACTTCCCCCATCAGCGGTCTTCCGACCAAGTGGTTTGAGTAGGAAGATCAAGGGTGGTGCACTGGCCGGCGCATGTTAAGCAATGCCACTGGACTTTGGTCCCTCGGGCCGTGCATGAGTCCTTTTTTGCTGATGAACACTTTTTCTCCCCATGACTGACCTTGAAGGTGATGAGTGCTGTCCTTTCGAAGCAAGTCTCCATTGGCCATGTATTCAGTGTTTCCATAGACTCCCCTCAAGGCTTGGATTTAACATTTCACCATAATTGTCTTTTGATATATATTTCTTGATTGAAGAGCTACTGTATTTAATATACTCTTCTTAAGACTTGTATTGTACTCTGAGATCACTGTTTATTTCTTGATTGAAGATGTTACTTGATTGAAGAGCTACTGTACTTAATTAAGAGGTTACCTGAGCATTTAAAATCCTGTTCATCAGGTGTTTCGGCCTTTAACCACTATACACCCTCGTCTGAGGCGGCCAGCCCAGGGTGATCAAGTCCAGGCTTGTGTCCCATGTCCAATTGAAGACTTCTGGTTAGTGGTCATTGTTATTTTTGTGTTAAAACAAGATACTATTATAATTGTATTTGAACAGGATATTATTATTATTATTAATAGAATTATTATTTATTATTTTAAATGTTATAATAAAAGAAATTGGATATTTAAGTCTAATTGTGGTATATGTATTGGGCCTGAGTTGTACTGCCTTGTTGTGTGGCTGGTGTTGATTCCAGGTAGAAAAAAGAGGCATCCTCCCTGCGTGCTGTCCAAGTGGACCCAGAGAGGACGCATACTCACTGCGTCTGTCCAGATGACCCTTTGTTAACACCGCAAGGTTTCCCAGGTCAGTCCGGCAGGGTCTGAAGATGGGTCTCATCTTGGGGCCTACTCTGGCTCCCCACCCCAAAGGAGTGAGAAGATATCAGAGTGTGGTCTCCAGGCCTCAGAGGAACATGAGCCAGCCGCGAATGGATCGCTGCGTCCCAGGAACCCCGAGGGACTAGATTCCATGCCCAAACTACCTGTTCGTTAACACCGCTAGGTATCCCAGGTAGCTTAGTGCTCGTTAGCGGCCTGCTCTGGTGAAGACCAGAGCTCAGAGACTGGAGGCCAAGGGACCAGGGCCAGCCGCGAACGAATCGCCGCCTCCCAGATCCCCTAGGACCAGACTCCGTGCCCCAGCCCCTCGTTGCCAAGGGGCTGACTCCAAGACCCGGGAAGGTAGGTCCCGTGCAATACGTCACCTCCCAGTCAGTCTTGGGCGGAGATCCAAGCCGGCGGATAGCTTCCCTACGAATTCCAGACTCTGGAATTATTTTCAGGAAGATACCAAGCTTCTACCGCTTTGGGCTCTCCTTTGGGGGTGCATGCCATCGGCGGACAAAACCCCCCATCCTCAGAAAGGACGAGGAGAATCATCAAGCTTCTACCGAAGGATCCCCCCGTGCTGGTTTTACTGGCGGTTTTGGGAGAGCCTTATCCATTGTCCTAGTTTTCCAGATAACGGTGGTCCTTCTTGTCCTGTAGTTTATGATGTCCTTTTGTAGGAAAAAGTATGGAGAACAGGATGCAAAAAACCGCATGTTTCTATGTCTCCCCGTCTTGGAGATATTTGAAGTTGAAGCTGCACAATTTCCACTCCCATGACCCTTTGGAAGCGCCTAATTTGCATATGTCCGGTTTTTTTGCGTTTTTTACCTGTTTAAGGCCTGTTTAATACATCGGTTCATTCACTGATGTGTTTATTTATTTATTTATTTATTTATTAATTATGTGTTAATTAATGAATTAAATTAATTAATTAATTTATTTATTGCTTTGTTAAGGCAATGTAGTACAATTCTGGAAGAGATGAATTCACTCTTCCTTCAGTGTATGGGAATAGGTTTAAGATTAAAATTAAATTTGAGTTATGGTTAGGTTTTTAAGGTTTAAGATTAGTGGACTTTAAGGTTATGTTGAGGAAAATTAACAATGCATATCTCCATTCATCTATTAAGTATGACTTACCTGTCATACTCACCTGTTATGACTAGTGGTGGGGGGGTTTGGGTTTGTTTAAGGTTAGGTTTTAGGGTTAGGATTTGGGTTCAGGCTAAGTTAAAGTGCGGGTTAGCGCCATGGTTATGCTTAGGGTTAGGTTTTAAGTTTAAGTTTAGGTTTTAAGGGGTGGGGTTAAGTTTAGGGTTTGGTTAAGGTTAGGGTTAGAGCTATGGTTATGGTTAGGGTTGGGTTTTAGGGATTTGAGTTTATTTTGAGATGGGGGAGGATTTGGTTAGGGTTTGGACTAAAGTGATTTTACCTACCTGTTATACTCACCTGTTATCTATGGGGGGGGTTTAGGTCAGAGCAGGGGTGACTTACCTAGTGATGTCTGTTTGCCACCCCCATACTTGGAGATTTGGGGTATTAGAGTTTGGAGTAAGGGTTAGGGTTAAGGGATTTAAGGTTAGGTTAGGGGTTGGGGTTAAGGGTTTTAGGGTTGGGTTAAGGGTTATGGTTAGGTTTAGGGTTATGGTTAAGTTTAGGGCTAGGTTAAGGGTTATGGTTAAGTTTAGGGGTAGGTTGAGAGTTATGGTTAAGTTTAGGGGTAGGTTGAGGGTTATGGTTAAGTTTTAGGGGTAAGTTGAGGGTTAGGGTTAAGTTTAGGGTTACGTTAAGGGTTATGGTTAAGTTTAGGGCTAGGTTAAGGGTTATGATTAGGGTTAGGTTAAGGGTTATGATTAGGGTTAGGGTTAGGTTAAGGGTTATGGTTAAGTTTAGGGTTAGGTTAAGGGTTATGGTTAAGTTTAGGGTTAGGTTTAGGGCTAGGGTTAGGGTTAGGGGTAGGTTGAGGGTTATGGTTAAGTTTAGGGGTAGGGTAAGGGATATGGTTAAGTTTAGGGGCGGGGTTAGGTTAAGGGTTAGGTTTTTAGAGTTGTGGTAAAGTTTAGAGACTTGGGTTAAGGGTTGGGTTTAGGTTAAGTGGTAGAGTTAAGTTAGTGTTGGATTTAAGGGATCAGACCGTGTGTTAAATTGAGGAGTGAGTTTGTGATGGGAATAGCGCTGTGGATCAGTTTAAGATAAGGGTTAAATTTTAAAGCTAGAAATAATATGTGTGAGAGTCATTAAGATTGTCTTGTGTTGTGAGGAGAATTTTGGCATCGAGTATGTGTCACCATGGGTTATTTAAAAAATTGAAAAAGAGCAAACAGGTGAAAGAGAGGGTGCGCCACGAGACTGCGCAGGACACCCCCAAGACCTGGATTGGCCTTTGTTATTCACCTGCTCGATCTCCTCCATGCTGTTGCGAGTCGGAGAGCGAACAGGTGTGATAAAATATTGAATCCTAAACCTGTACTAAGTGAAAGTGCCTAGGGTGCAGATTAGGGTTAAATTTTATCACCTATTTAGCTATATGTTAGTGTAGTG
>CM067487.1:120797-134100 GCA_034552555.1 Semaprochilodus insignis | reverse complement strand
TCATACTTAATAGATGAATGGAGATATGCATTGTTAATTTTCCTCAACATAACCTTAAAGTCCACTAATCTTAAACCTTAAAAACCTAACCATAACTCAAATTTAATTTTAATCTTAAACCTATTCCCATACACTGAAGGAAGAGTGAATTCATCTCTTCCAGAATTGTACTACATTGCCTTAACAAAGCAATAAATAAATTAATTAATTAATCAATTAAATTAATTAATTAACACATAATAAATAAATAAATAAATAAATAAATAAATAAACACATCAGTGAATGAACCGATGTATTAAACAGGCCTTAAACAGGTAAAAAACGCAAAAAAACCGGACATATGCAAATTAGGCGCTTCCAAAGGGTCATGGGAGTGGAAATTGTGCAGCTTCAACTTCAAATATCTCCAAGACGGGGAGACATAGAAACATGCGGTTTTTTGCATCCTGTTCTCCATACTTTTTCCTACAAAAGGACATCATAAACTACAGGACAAGAAGGACCACCGTTATCTGGAAAACTAGGACAATGGATAAGGCTCTCCCAAAACCGCCAGTAAAACCAGCACGGGGGGGTCCTTCGGTAGAAGCTTGATGATTCTCCTCGTCCTTTCTGAGGATGGGGGGTTTTGTCCGCCGATGGCATGCACCCCCAAAGGAGAGCCCAAAGCGGTAGAAGCTTGGTATCTTCCTGAAAATAATTCCAGAGTCTGGAATTCGTAGGGAAGCTATCCGCCGGCTTGGATCTCCGCCCAAGACTGACTGGGAGGTGACGTATTGCACGGGACCTACCTTCCCGGGTCTTGGAGTCAGCCCCTTGGCAACGAGGGGCTGGGGCACGGAGTCTGGTCCTAGGGGATCTGGGAGGCGGCGATTCGTTCGCGGCTGGCCCTGGTCCCTTGGCCTCCAGTCTCTGAGCTCTGGTCTTCACCAGAGCAGGCCGCTAACGAGCACTAAGCTACCTGGGATACCTAGCGGTGTTAACGAACAGGTAGTTTGGGCATGGAATCTAGTCCCTCGGGGTTCCTGGGAGGCAGCGATCCGTTCGCGGCTGGCTCATGTTCCTCTGAGGCCTGGAGACCACACTCTGATATCTTCTCACTCCTTTGGGGTGGGGAGCCAGAGTAGGCCCCAAGATGAGACCCATCTTCAGACCCTGCCGGACTGACCTGGGAAACCTTGCGGTGTTAACAAAGGGTCATCTGGACAGACGCAGTGAGTACGCGCCCTCTCTGGGTCCACTTGGACAGCACGCAGGGAGGATGCCTCTTTTTTCTACCTGGAACCGACACCAGCCAATACATAGACCACAGTTAGAGTTAAATATCCAGTAACTTTTATTATAACATTTAAAATAAAAATAATAATTCTAATAATGTTAATAGAATCTTGTTCGAATACAACTATAATAATATCTTGTTTTAACACAAAAATAACATTCCAAAACAATAACCACTAACCAGAAGTTCTCAAATTGGACATGGGACACAAGCCTGGATTTGATCACCCTGGGCTGGCCGCCTCAGACGAAGGTGTATAGTGGTTAAAGGCCGAAACACCTGATGACTCTGAGGTACACTACTGATGATGTGTCCTAAAATTTTAAATGCTCAGGTAACCTCTTCAATCAAGCAATATATCTTCAATCAAGAAAGAAACGGTGATGGCAGAGTAAAACACAAGTCTTAAGAAGAATCTATTAAGTACAGTAGCTCTTCAATCAAGTAACATCTTCAATCAAGCAATATATCTCCAATCAAGAAATAAACAGTGAAGACAGTGTAAAATACAAGTCTTAAGAAGAATCTATTAAATACAGTACCAAAAGACAATTAGGGTTAAATGTTAAATCCAAGCCTTGAGGGGAGTATGTGGAAACACTGAATACGGAGACTTGCTTCGAAAGGACGGCACTCATCACCTTCAACATCAGTCATGGGGAGAAAAAGTGTTCATCAGCAAAAAAGGACTCAGGCACGGACAGAGGGACCAAAAGTCCAGTGGCATTGCTTAACATGCGCCGGCCAGTGCACTACCCTTGATCTTCCTACTCAAACCACTCGGTCGGAAGACCGCTGATGGGGGAAGTCATTGTACAATCACCTAACCTAACCCAAGCCAGAGCCTTCGGACCAAGCATGCTATTTGAGGCACAGGGGACCTCTGTCTGAACTCTAAAGCCCTTCCTCGGACCCTGTTCACATCACTACACTAACATATAGCTAAATAGGTGATAAAATTTAACCCTAATCTGCACCCTAGGCACTTCCACTTAGTACAGGTTTAGGATTCAATATTTTATCACACCTGTTCGCTCTCCGACTCGCAACAGCATGGAGGAGATCGAGCAGGTGAATAACAAAGGCCAATCCAGGTCTTGGGGGTGTCCTGCGCAGTCTCGTGGCGCACCCTCTCTTTCACCTGTTTGCTCTTTTTCAATTTTTTAAATAACCCATGGTGACACATACTCGATGCCAAAATTCTCGTCACAACACAAGACAATCTTAATGACTCTCACACATATTATTTCTAGCTTAAAAATTAACCCTTATCTTAAACTGATCCACAGTGCTATTCCCATCACAAACTCACTCCTCAATTTAACACACGGTCTGATCCCTTAAATCCAACACTAACTTAACTCTACCACTTAACCTAAACCCAACCCTTAACCCAAGTCTCTAAACTTTACCACAACTCTAAAAACCTAACCCTTAACCTAACCCCGCCCCTAAACTTAACCATATCCCTTACCCTACCCCTAAACTTAACCATAACCCTCAACCTACCCCTAACCCTAACCCTAGCCCTAAACCTAACCCTAAACTTAACCATAACCCTTAACCTAACCCTAAACTTAACCATAACCCTTAACCTAACCATAACCCTTAACCTAACCCTAAACTTAACCATAACCCTTAACTTAACCCTAACCCTAACCCTAACCCTAACCCTAACCCTAACCCTAATTAGGGTCCATATTACCAATCGGGCTGGCACTGCAGCCATGTAGCGGGGCCAAAATGGGGGCCCCTGGTCCCACCGTGGCCCCTCTAGGCCCTTCCTAGCCAGAGGTGTGGCCCTTCAAAGTCGGCGAAAAATGAATGGGAAATCCCATAGAAAAATTTCATAATTTTTTCCTGAGAAGCCCGAGTCATCCTGTCGGATGACTGGCCCCTACCCTTGAACAGGCCCCACCCAAGATTTTTTCAGAGGTGGAACGGACCGCCCACCCCCTTCCGTTCGCCAATGAAAAATCAGCAAAGTTTCGGCAGTACCTCAAAAATCCTCACGGTGGCGCCACATATTGGGCCCTATGGGGGACGCTTTGGTAATATTGGGTCCTAACACTTGGACTTTGGACCTTGGTACGGCTGGTTGCACTATGACCTGCTGTCCGTATTACCAATGCGGCCGTGGACGGATTGGTAATATGACCCTAAAAAAATTCGATTTTCTCTAATCAAATCTGGATCACCCCCCTGGCGTCATATTACCGTTCTGGCCACTCCTTTATAGAGTTAGGGTATATTACCAATCCGTCCAATATTACCAATCCGTCCAAGGCCTCTTATCTGCCTCACTTTTTGACAGTAGAGTCACCAAACTCGAGCCATGTCATTGTGGCACGGCGACCTCGACGTGTGCCGACTTTGGTAACTCTAGGACCTTCCTGACTTTTGCCAGGCCTCGTAACCATTGGTTTTTCCAAGTCAAGGCCTAAGCTCAAAGTATCATTCACAGGAGGCTTTGTGGCTCTAACTTCCAGACCTTTCACCGTAGAGTCACCAAACTCGGGCCACACTTTCGGGTCGTGGTCCCGCGAGCGTGTGCCGAATTTGGTGCCTCTGGCTCCTCCCCTTCCCCCCTTGACCTGTACGGTAGGGCCGAAGAAGCGTAGGCCGAAATTTCAAAGGCTTATGGTTCGGCTTCCGTGGCACGTACCGCCACCAAATCTCACGTGGGGGCTCCTGGGGGGCCCCCGAGACACATACTGAGGCAGCGAGTCGGTAGTTGAAAGTTGAAAAGAAAAAACCCCACATGGTTAGGGCCTTATATTACCAAGCCGTCCAATATTACGGAAGCGTCCAAGGCCTCTATCTCCCTCCCCTTTTGACCTAGAGACACCAAACTCGAGCCATGTCATTGTGGAACAGTGACCTCCACGTGTGCCGACTTTGGTAACTCTAGGACCTTCCTAAGCCTTTGCCAGGCCATTGGTTTTTCCAAATTGAGGCCTAAGGCCTAAGCGCCATTTACAGTACGTTTGAGGCCCTAACTTGGTGACCTTTGATCCTAGAGTCACCAAACTCGGGCCATGTTATCACAGCTTGGGGACCTGTACCTGTGCCAAGTCTGGGACTCCTACGACCTTCCCTGGCCTTGCCAGGCCTCATACCATTGGTTTTTCCAACTTGAGGCCTAAGGCCTAAGCGCCATTTACAGTACGTTTGAGGCCCTAACTTGGTGACCTTTGATCCTAGAGTCACCAAACTCGGTCAGTGCTATCACAGCTCGGGCACCTGTACCTGTGCCGAGTTTGGTGGGTGTGGAACCTCCCCTTCCCCGACGGGGGCCGGTACCATTCGGGCAGAAATTTCAAAGTGTTGTGGTTCGGCTTCCGTGGCACCTAGAGACACCAAATTTCAGCTGGGGGCTCCCAGTGGGCCCCTGAGACACATATTGAGGCAGCAAGGCAGTAATTGAAACTTGAAAAAAAAAATACATAGTTAGGGTCCGTAGCCCTAAACCCTATATGTTTAGGGTCTGGGGAGGGGGTTATATTACCAATCCGTCCTATACCTGTTCTGAGCTCGTGGTTCGGCTTCCGTGGCCCGTAGGGACACCAAATTTGAGCTGGGGGGTCCCGGTGGGCCCCTGAGGCACATGTTGAGGCGGCGGGCCGATCGGGGTCGGTTCGGGAAAAAGTGGAGGGTTAGGGCCTAATATTACCAAGCCGTCCGGGAACGCCAGTGGCCCCTGGGCACTGGAACGCAGGAACCCCGTTGGCCAAATTCGGTGGGTTAGGACCTTATATTACCAATCCGTCCTCGGACCTCGGACGGATTGGTAATTGGTAATATTGGGCCCCGAAGGGCCCAAGAACGCCAGTGAGCCCAGGGAACACCCCTGGAACGGTCCCAGGGGACTGGCCCTCAGGAACCCCGTTGGCCAAAATTCAGTGGGTTAGGACCTTATATTACCAATCCGTCCGAGGACGGATTGGTAATATTGGGCCCCGAAGGGCCCAGGAACGCCAGTGAGCCCAGGGAACACCCCTGGAACGGTCCCAGGGGACTGGCCCTCGTACTGTCTGTGAGAAAGTCCAATAACCAATTGCACAGTGGGGTGTCGATGTTTAATGGACCAAGTTTTCCTACCAGGTGCTGGGGGATGACTGTGTTGAAGGCGGAGCTGAAGTCAATGAAGAGCATCCGTACATAACTGTTCTTGTTCTCCAGATGACATGAATGTTTTGGGAATGGGATGAGGTTGGTCAACTTTATCCGAGCACTGATAGGGAAACAACACTATATTTTGGTTCAGATGCTCTAGTGTGAAGTACTTCATTCTGATCATCTCTTTAAGGCAAATAGACAGTTCAACAGGCACAGTACCTTCCAAGAGATCATGAAGTACATCTGGTGGAAAACCAGTGATCAGATGGAAGTATTGCAGCGACTCATGAACACAGTCTCCTTTCACACCATACTGGCTGCCACAAGAGTGATTCTGAACATGGCTAACGTTGGTTCTCTGGATAAATTATCTATCTCTGACATTCATTTGAAATTCTTCACTGGTGGCCAGACAGAATCTGCAAACGTACTCTGCTCTGAACGACTCCAGAAATTCCCCTAATCCATGTGCAGCCAAGATGTCAGCAGAAACACAAAAAAGGTGGTACCCTTGACATTCTGGATTCAAGAAAGATACCATCCTGTTCAAGAGTATGGATATTACGCAATAGTGGTGCAAGTACAGCTGCATAACCATACATATGAAGGTCTGTAATTTTCCACAACACAGCTAGCTGTATAGTGTGTGATCCTGATCGATATTTAGGGGGTAGGTTGGCCAGGACCCAACACACCGCACAACGTTTGTGAATTTTACAAGATGTACCAAGAGGGTCAGCAATTTCTAACTCATCAATGTACAACTGAATTGACAGAATTAGTTCATCAATAGAGAGTAACTTACTTTCATGGAACTAAGTTCCATCATGGTATGACATAGTGACTCAGAGCTGAGTTAGGCTGGGTGACCTCGCTGTGAATGTCACCGTTTCTAAACAACTCCTGGATCATTTGGAGAATTGGAACATACACAGTAGTGTGTCCAGGTTGGCTTAAGTTGTATTCTACTGGCATTACAAGTGGGTAGTTCTGCTGAATAAATGTCTTCGTTCAAACGGAGAAAAACCCAAGTCTGCACCTTTAGATGTGGCACTACAAAAGACATTAGAATTCATGACAACACTGACCAATTCATCCAGTGTAGAGTCAGTAATGCTGTGGCCATGCCTCTGCAGTGCTTGACCAAGTGCCTCCTTAATCAATGGTTGGGACAGAGTGTGCAACAGATGTAAACGGTCAACTATTTCTTGTGCAGCTGAATATGACACATGCAGGATTGCTTGCATTTTCAGAAATAACGAAGCTACATCAAGTTCTAGCTGATTTCTCAATTCATCAATATTCCAAAGATCATCCTCCTCGGTTTCTCTGCTCTGGATAGGACTATCCTCAGACCAATCATCAGTGACTTCAAAAGTACAAGTAGCAGAACTTGAAGTTGAAAGAAAGACATCAGAAAAACCTGACCAAACACTAGTCTGGTGTGCTCTGCTTGTGTGAGAGTTGAGTGCGGAATAGACATTTGTCTTATAATTACAATTTTTATATGGACGTCCCACATTCTCATGATTTCTTAAATGTCCTCTGATGTGATGAAACAGTACAGATTCACAGAAGGGCTGATGTAAAGCACACAAAGAGCACAAGAGACACACATGCTCCTGACTCTGACCTCTGCTGTTTCAGGGAGTATGATGAGATCTTGACAAGTGTGTTTTCAACGCACGAATTGACTGAAAGATGCAAATGCTTTCATCATACAAGCATGGCAGCGGACTAACTCGACAGAAATGAACATGCTGTAATCTACAGTGTTTAAGAATTTGTTGTTGAATTGAACAACGTTCCACACAACTTACAGTTCCAAGTCATTCCACATGTAGCTGCAACCTGAAAACATAATATGAATTTAGTAATGGAGTCAAACAAGACTATTCAACATGGTTAACAAGCTTTGCAGTTGTCCATATGTATAAACAATGTTTACAAGAGCAATGCTATTTATAACTGGTTTGCAGAAATCATTGTTTCACTACATTGTTTCACAAAAATACCAAATACCACCGTAGCTACTTACATACCATGTTGATGGACAAACAGATTGCGACGAGCGCTGAGCTAAAATCAAGGCGAGGTTTTAACAGAGTTGTAATCAACCACAGCAGCAACAAGAGCAAGGCGGACATAATAAAAGGGCAAGACAGTCAGAACCAAGAAACAAGCAGACGTCAAAACCAGGCAAACAATCAGAACAGCAAAGGTACCAAAACGGCAAAGACAAAAGAGTAAATCAGCAAATCAGAATAACGTCAAAACCAGAGTACAAACGAGTAATCACAGAGAGGAACCGCTCGGGTCACAATGGGTCAGTGGGAGAGCGCAGTATTGGTACAAACAGACTGAATTAACTACAGGTGTGATCAATATTCAGTGATTTGGATCTAGAAAATAGAATAGGATTGGGAGATGGCAGACATGTGACAGTGATGTCATCGGGTGGTGGGTTATGGAAAACGGAGTCCAGGAGATCAGGGGTCAGAAGAGAGCCAGCAGGCGTGACATATACGCATCTCCATACACAGTTCACAATATGAACACAAAGCTGATACAGTTGAACTGATAATTTGATTCACTTTATGAGGGACTTTGGTTAAATGCAACATGCATTGGATGCGTTCCTGACTTCATAAGGAACAACAATTTCAAAACATTTCTTCACTGTATTTTGACTTAGATTTTTTCCTACACTGATTCTCTCTGCATTAAATTAATTATTTAAAACACACAACAGATTTACAATCCCCTACTGGGGTTCTAATACGGTATGCAATACAGTTAAAATAAGCCTAAATGTAATATGCTGTAATTATAAAAACACTACCTTATTTTGCTTGGAAAAGCTGAAGATAAAAGTGGAGGACAGCCAGCAACAGTAATAACGAACAAACTGTAAGAGTCAAAGGCTCCATTCAAACAGTGAATGTTTCCCTTCATGTCTGTTTTATTTGATTTCGCTTTATCTGTAGCCCAGGGCTTTACTAAATGCATTGGAAGAACTGAGTAGCTGATGAGTAAACATGGCTACGGTCACAACCGAGTAAAGCAAAAAGTTTCATTCAACTGTTCAGACGCGGCTGATGACTAGCACACGGCGCATGTCCTTGAAAGTAACCGATGGCTTGGTCATTATTTTTCGAGAGGCTAAAACGAGGGAGAAGTTAGCGATGTCAAGAAGAAGCTTCTAACGCTAGCGTTACCTGATGGGTATTTAGCCACACGCTCCCCTTTAGTTAACGTTATGCAGCTCTCTTACTCTCGACTTCCGGCGCCGCTGTGGGTGGCAGCCTTTCCAGTAGCTCCGTCTTTTGTGAACTGTTTTAGCGTTTTATTCCTCCTTTTTTTCTTTCTTTTATACGTTTTATCACTAGTTTTAGTGAGTATTTTGTATGTCCTATGGACATGGAATCTGTTTCCGTGCGGGCGTGCAGGACTAACTTTGTTTACACAAGGGAAGAGCTGCTAGCGCTCCAAACAAAGGGACGCGCCGGCAAAACTCACCCCATCCCGGAGGAACTGCGAAGGAGCTACAGGGGCTGCAGAGCTGGCGCTAAGCTAAAGGCTAAGCGCATGGAGAAACGCTGGAGGTATAAGCCATCTATTCCTTCGGTGGTGATGGGGAATGTGAACTCTCTAGCCAACAAGACTGACGAACTAGCGGCGCTGGTTTGTAATCAGCGGTTATACCGGGAATGTAGTCTCTTATGCCTTACGGAAACGTGGCTGACCGGCAACATTCCCGATACCAACGTGGACATTCCCGGTTTCACCACCGTGAGAGCAGACAGGGACGCCAAACTGAGCGGCAAAAGCAAAGGTGGGGGACTCGTGCTCTTTGTGAACATCAGATGGTGTAACCCAGGACATGTGACTGTGAAGGAGAGGATCTGCTGTCGGGATGTTGAACTGCTGGCGGTGAGTCTTCGGCCCTATTACATGCCCAGAGAGCTATCCCATGCCATTGCTGTTTGTGTTTACGTTCCTCCACGCGCGGATGCTGAGATCGCGTGTGACGTCATACACGCAACCATCGCGAGACTCCAGACTCAGCACCCTGATGCTTTCATCGCTATTTCTGGTGATTTCAACCACATCACACTGGACTCAGTGCTCACTGCTTTCCACCAGTATGTGGACTGTCCCACCAGGAAGAACAGGACAATCGATCTCCTTTACGCCAATGTAAAGGATGCATACACTGCCACACCCCTGCCCCCTCTGGGAAAATCAGATCACAACCTGGTCTACCTGCAGCCACAGTACAAGCCCCGGGTCCGAACACAACCCATAACCACCCGCTCCTTCAGGAAATGGTCTCCTGGTGCTGAAGCAGCTCTCAGGGACTGTTTTGAGTCCACTGAATGGAGTGTGTTGCAGGAGCCGTATGGGGAGGACATTGAGGGGATTACACACTGCATGACGGACTACATGAACTTTTGCATGGACGTTGTAGTTCCTGTGTGCTGCTTTGCTAACAACAAGCCCTGGATAACCAGCAGTGTTAAAGGCCTTCTGAACAAGAAGAAGAGGCCCTTTAAAGACAACAACCAGGAGGCGCTTAGGAGCGCACAGAGGGAGCTCAAAGTCCACTTGCGAGAGGCCAAGGAGTCCTACTGGAGGAAGGTGGAGCAGAAGTTAAGGGAGAATAACATGAGGGAGGTATGGAGTGGTATGAAGACCATCACAAGCTGTAAGCAGAGGACGGACAGTGCTACAGACAGTGGTGTAGAGAGAGCCAATGAGTTCAACACCTTCTACAACCGGTTTGACTGCCCTGTTCAAGTCTCTGCAGCTCCAGCGGATACCTCCTCCATCCTCCCCCTTGCCTCAGCTCCTGATACTTCAGTCTCTGACTGCCTGGACATTAACACCTCACCTTCTTCTTTTGTTATTCATGCACCCCTCCCAGAGGCTGATAGCTCAGACAACACGGCCCCCGCTCCACCATTCTCACACCTTTTCTCATCAGACCTGACCTGCAGCACCACTGACGCCCACACCTCTCCCCCCCTGCACACCTTCACCGCAGACCAGGTTAGAGGTGAGCTGAGGAGACTCCACACAAGGAAGGCAGCTGGACCGGACAGAGTGTGTCCCAGACTACTGAAGTCCTGTGCCGCCGAGCTGGGGGCACCCCTACAGCACATCTTCAACCTGAGTCTGCGCTTGGGCAGGGTTCCCACTCTGTGGAAAACATCATGCCTTGTTCCAGTACCCAAGAAGGGACGGCCAAGGGAGCTCAATGACTTCAGGCCGGTCGCTCTAACATCGCATGTCATGAAGACCCTGGAACGCCTCCTTCTACACCTTCTAAGACCTCAGGTCCAACACGCAATGGACCCCCTGCAGTTCGCCTACAGGGAGAAAGTGGGAGTAGAGGATGCCATGCTATACTTTCTCCATAGGGCCCACTCTCATCTGGACAAGGGGGGCAGCACTGTGAGAGTCATGTTCTTTGATTTCTCCAGTGCCTTTAACACCATTCAGCCCCTCCAACTGAGAGACAAGCTGGCAAGGATGCAAGTCGATCTGCACCTGGTCTCCTGGATTACTGACTACCTCACTGGCAGACCTCAGTATGTCAGGCTGAAGGACTGTACGTCAGAGACGGTGGTCAGCAGCACAGGAGCACCACAGGGGACTGTACTTTCCCCTTTCCTCTTCACACTGTACACCTCAGACTTCAAGTACAACTCTGAGAGGTGCCACATGCAGAAGTTCTCGGACGATACTGCTATTGTGGCTTGTGTAAGGGGAGGGCAGGAGGCGGAGTACAGATACCTGGTGGAGGACTTTGTGGCATGGTGCCGTAAGAACAACCTGCTACTGAACACTTCCAAGACCAAAGAGTTGGTGGTGGACTTTCGCAGGGCCAGACCACTCACACAGCCAGTCTCTACTGAGGGGGTGGAAGTAGAGATGGTTAAGACCTACAGGTATCTCGGACTGCACCTGGATGATAGGCTGGACTGGTCAGCCAATACAGACATTCTATACAGAAAGGGGCGGAGCCGACTCTACGTCCTGAGGAGGCTGGGGTCCTTTAACATCTGTAGGAAGCTCCTGCAGATGTTCTATCAGACTGTGGTGTCCAGCTGTCTCTTCTATGCTGTGGTGTGCTGGGGAGGAAGCATTAAGAAGAGAGACGAGATGCGACTCGACAAGCTGGTCAGGCGAGCAGGGTCAGTTGTTGGTGTGGAGCTGGACTCTGTGGTGAAGATGGTGGCGAGGAGGACACTGCAAAAACTGCTGTCCATTATGGATGATGATGGACACCCACTGCACACCGTCATCATGGACAAAAGGAGCAAGTTCAGTGGCAGGCTGCTGTCACAGAGCTGCTCCACAGACAGACTCAGGAGATCCTTTGTCCCGAGAGCCATCGGGCTCTTCAACTCTTCCCAGCGGGGCCGGAAGAGGGAAGAGGACAGCTGAGGACTGAATTCTCTTGTTTAATCATAGGTTTATTATGCACTATTACACTTTACTGTATATACTGTACATCTTACTGTATATACTGTACATCTTAACTACTGGACACTCTGGACACTCTACTGTATATCCTATATATCTGCACTCCTGGACACTCCACTTTACTTAAATACCAGTATAAGCACATGTTTATTATGTTTATTCTGTTTATTATGTTTATTCTGTTTATTATGTTTATTCAGTCATCATCTGCTGATAACTGCACCCCTGCACATTCATGCACATTTATTTATTACTATTGCACTGTCTTTCTACAGGTCTACAGTTATATTTGTATTTCTTGTATATATTTCTTGCTTCCTTGCGAAGTGAGATATTTATATATTTATCCTCGTGACCTGTACTATGTATAGTTTATAGTGTATAGTTAACAGGTAATAATACTGCTGCCGGTACTGACCCATTTAGGTTTTTTCATACTGCACAACACTTTTAATCTGTAATTGTATTTGTTTGATGTTTTACTGTGCTGTTTTCTTGTGAAACCGCTACTGGCTGCTAAATTTCCTTCGGGAGCAATAAAGTATCTATCTATCTATCTATCTATCTATCTATCTACTAGCATGCGCACCACGCACTAAATCGACTGTCGAGTGCAACGATTTAAGGTGGCCGCACCAATGTATAGCCATTTACATTTAGATTCAAATCGGATCTAGGCTTATAGGCAATGTAGGCTTGTAGGCAATGCAGTCGTATTGCAGACAGTTGGATATTTTTTCCAAGTGGAAATGGATTTTCATTACACCCCTATTCCCTTCTTCGGTCTGCCCACATGACATCTCACTACAAAACTGATGGGGCTCGCAAAACCTCACACTGTATTAGTTAAAACAGAGTTAGCCTATCAAAGCAGCTTAACATGCAAACATTAGAACATCTGTTACATTGTTCAGTTAACACATTGTGCACCCCCTCAACATGAACTTACCCAACTAAGCAAGTTATGTTCGTGCACGCGTATTGTGTGACAGTTTGGTTTCATGCCAGTTTGCTGTTTCAGTGAATCTCAAGTCAAGTCAAGTCAAGTAGTTTTTTATTGTCATTTCAACCATATACAGTGGTGTACCGTACACAGTGAAACGAAACAACGTTCCTCCAGGACCAAGGTGCTACACAGAACAATAAATACAACAGATACACAATATACAAAACAGCAAACAATAAATACAGGGAGGAGCAGTAAAGTGCAGTTATGTCCATTTTTTAAAGATGGACATTGAACGTTGAACATTGTTTTTAGCAGTTACATAGCAGCAGTTATGTCATTGAACATTGTTTTTAGCAGCAGTTATGTCAATATGTGGTATAAATGTAAACATTTACTCAAGTTTGTGTAGACAGATTTAAGAGATGAGATTTTGTGTGTGTGTGTGTGTGTGTGTGTGTGTGTG
>CM067487.1:90491-115823 GCA_034552555.1 Semaprochilodus insignis | reverse complement strand
GAGAGAGAGGGAGAGACAGATGAGAGGGCAGGAGAGTGAGAGAGAGGGAGAGACAGATGAGAGGGCAGGAGAGAGAGAGAGAGAGAGAGAAATGAGGGGGCAGGAGAGAGAGAGAGAGAGAGAGAGAGAGAGAGACTAAAGGATAGCAGTTTGTCTGTTGTGCTGACAGGACACGTCCTGCTGTGTTGTTGATTTACGGGGTATTTGGGGTTTGTGTTCTATTACTGAAGAGTCTGATAAAGTCACAGCTGTACGTAGTTTGACGTAGTTTGATCTCCAGACTGTTTAATGTTACTGGTTAGTTTGGATACGGTGCTGAACGGGACTTTAGGGTTATTTTGGTTTTTGTCAGTGAGTGATGGGAAGTGGGCAGCTTCTGCTGTGTTTAGGGCATGTTTATATTCTATGACGGTGTTTTTCCACTTAATTCGGAAACAGTCTAGCTTTGATGTAAGCCACTTACGTTCCAGACCACGAGCGGTTTGTTTTTGTGTGCGCGTGTTCGTTGTACCGCGGCACGAGCGTTTTTCTTCTAACATGTTTCTTCTTTATCGGGGCCACACTATCGAGAGCAGACTGAAGAGTGGACTGCAGGAGTTCAGTGTTACTTTCAAGCTCATTGAGGCCCAGAGGGGCGGGAATGTTTGATAGATCAGGTAGGCTGTTTATCAGGGCATCTATAATAGAGGCGGTGATATTTCCCTTATATTGGTAGTGGGACGGCACGCAAACATTATAGTCTAGAACGACTTCGTATATTATTAAATAATGATCTGAGCTGCAATCACTCTGAGAGACAGTGTCCAAGTTCTCTACCCTAATTCCCTGTGATAGTACTAAATCTAAGGTGTGGTTACAGCGGTTTTGAGTGGTTTTGAGTATAGCCCATGGCATCAATGAGAGCCTCAAAAGCTATTTTTAAAGGATCTTGTTTATTCTGAATGAATGTTAAAGTCTCCGACTACAAGAGTCTTGACACTGCTCGATCTGACGCTACAAGCTCCAGTCTTAGTTACGTACTGTTTTAGGTTACGAGTTTGGTCGTTGTACCACGGGGCTAGCTTTTTTGTCTGGCCTTTTTAATTCTGAGTGGTGCTACACTATGTAAGTTCAGTTAAATCTTTCATGTACAGCTATTTTTACTTAAAAACGCAAAAAGGACTTCACAAATTCACAAACGCAAAAAGAAGAAATTGTTGAAGAGAACTGATTTGTTAAATGGAGTGTAACTTCTGGATATATTTTAAATGAGCTTTACTCAGTCGAGTTAATGAATTTCAGCGTTGGGGTTTACAGTATTTGAAGCGCGGAGAACAGCGGTGAATTAATACCGATCGAATGCAGTAATGTTAGCTTTGAAGTGCGGAATTAAGGTCGATGAATGAAGTAATGCCACCTTAGACGTGCGGAGAACCGGCACGTGTGCAGAATTTGGTGATTGTGCGGCATTACTGTAGTTTGCAGCGGCCTCCCTAATTTAGGTAAAATGCGGGTGTTCCACGGGTCATTACTCCAAGACCTTTGACCCTAGCATCATCAAATTCAGATCCACACATCGCTGTGGCGAGCCGAACCGGTGTGCCGAATTTGGTGACGGCACACAGCGGCGATGCCGCGTGGCAGGTTATCACACCTGTTTTTTGGCCTCAGGCCTAAGGCCTGGGCACAGTGAGGACTGTAACACCTGTCAAAGCTCACCTGCCGTGTATGAAATGCTCCATGTAAATGAACTGGCGTCGCCTCCAGACCAGTGTGACGCGATTATAGTAGTGTTTCCTCCTTACCATGTGACACCGGCTGAGGAGGTGAGTAGAACCGGTACCGTAGTCTCGGGTTTGGTGCATGGACAAGTACATAAACAGGGCAGCTGGACAGCCAACATCAGCTCATCCAGGTGGGAAAGACTCAACTGCTCCAGGTATAAATAATAAATAAATGTTACTGAGCTCAGCGTGTTCAGGCTGCTGGGAGGGATCAGAGTGCTTGGAGTGTTCAGCCTGCTTGGAGATCTGAGAAGTGAGGGGCGTGGTTAATGAGTAACTTTACTGACAGCTCACTGTCCAGCATATGACAGGAACAGTCAGAAAGGCCAGAGAAGTGGAACAGTGTCTGAGTACGGATAAAGGAGTGAAGGGATGAAGGAACAGTGCTGTGACGGATGAAGGAACAGTGCTGTGACGGATGAAGGAACAGTGCTGTGACGGATGATGGAACAGTGCTGTGACGGATGATGGGATGATGGAACAGTGCTGTGATGGATGATGGGATGAAGGAACAGTGCTGTGATGGATGAAGGAACAGTGCTGTGATGGATGAAGGAACAGTGCTGTGATGGATGATGGAACAGTGCTGTGATGGATGATGGAACAGTGCTGTGATGGATGATGGGATGAAGGAACAGTGCTGTGACGGATGATGGGATGAAGGAACAGTGCTGTGATGGATGATGGGATGAAGGAACAGTATTGGATGATCACCCCTTCATCCATCACCATCGCCAGGTCTAGCCTGCTAGCTTCCAGTTATGCTGATTAGCTTTAGCACACCAAGTTTTTCTGATTCAAACTGCTGATTGGGCGGAGCCAGACACATCAGCCTTGTGATTGGTCAGGGGAAGGAGTACAGAACCCAGGATTAGGAGAAATATGGTGGAGTGTAGGGTCAGTTACTGGACCCGGGGAAGATGTTAAGTCACACTGTGTACGTGTATCCTGAGGGTCAGAGGATCAACCAGAACTCAGATTTAGCTTAGCTTCTAACCCTACCCAACACGATCCTCCGTGTGATCCGATGGACAGGAGAGTTTACTCCGCTGCTCCTCAGTGGAGTTTAAACCCACACGACTCCTCCAGGGTTAAACTCCAGACTGACTCTGATCCTCAGCGCTCCTCTGGAGGACCTGAAAAGTGAACGTCCTGGCCGTCTTACAGAACGACCCACCATATGACCTTTAAAGCGTAACTAACGCTACTCTTCATCACCTCCGCCACCACCAACCACCAGCTCCACCCCGCCGCATCTGGAAAAAACATGCAGTCTGAGTCAAACAGTTACTTTATTTATGTCCAGGTAAAAACAAGAACCTGATGCAGTAAATTATTGCAGATTTTAGAAACCAGCACATGAACGTTTGGGGTCAGGAGAGTGAAGGACAGCCTCCCCTCCACCCCACAACACACTGCAGTGCACACCACGGTCTGATCCAAGCCAGCAGTGCAAAATAAACTACAGCAAGAAAACGATAGAAAATTAAAAAAGAAAAAGAGCAGCTCCACCTTCAGCCGGGGAGAAACTGCCCATAAACTTTATTCCATTAATGATTTTCTGAAATGTGATCTGGCCATGAAACGATAAAATGAGACCAGCCAATTCTTTTCTCTCTCCTTTAATTAACTTTGTGCTCGGCTACATGACGGGATGATGGCGGGCTGTTATCACTGCAGTTCCCCGCGTGTCCAGCAGAGGCACTACACTAATCCACAGAGAGCAAAATCCCCGAAAAGAAAACGAACAAACAAACAAACAGAACAGAGAAGTCTCTCTATCCAGCGCAGTGGATAAACTCTTCAACACGGAGCGGACACTCGGACTTTAAAGGTCGGCCAGAAAACCTTTCAACTCTGATAAAAAACAAAACAAAATAATAATAATAATAATAATAATAATAATAATAATATTAATAATAATACAATAATAGATACTACATTTCCATCACTACCCGCATCCAACTGCAACTTTCTTAGATTTTATTTTTTTGAAAAATGAACAAAAAGGAAAAAAAACTGAGGAGAGAAATAAAACAGGAACCGAAACCAAAACGCAGCACGAACTGGGAGTTCCAACAGAACAGAAAGCAGGAGGACGTGGTTCCGGGCCTCACGGCTATTCTATCAAATGTAGAATGAGCAAAATCTGCAAATGTTGGTCTGTACAAATGATCTTTGGAGCTGTAAGAGAGCGCCGCCTGCTGGATGGACCCCCCCTCCCCCTCCCCCTCGAAAGCACACAGTGATGTCATTCACCACTTCAGAGGAAAAAAATCCCTTTTAAATATCACACCTAAAACTCCACCCCCTCTTCTTCCCGACATTACTCAGCTACTGATATAGGCTTCAGATCCGCATCCGCGTCCAACTCAATTCCAGAGATCCCGGAGTCTCTGTGCCGGTTCTCTCCGCGCTCAGTGGAACAGAAGGGCAGCAGATAGAACATCAGTCTCTTCTCTCCGGCTTTCCTTCCACTGGCTGCTTTTCTCTGAACAGCGAGGCGTCTGTACACTCCGCCTCGGCGCAGGTGCTTACAAAAAGACCAAAACCATAAAGAAAAAAAGAGAAATAATAGAAAACTGTAGAGGAAGGGAGGAAGTGGTGATGCGTGTGGGTTCTGCGGTGGGTTCTGAAGGCATTGTTGCGTGAGTTTGAGGGCGATCAGGACAGATGAAAGGACTGCTGTCCTTCGCGAGCTGCGATTAACAGTTTCTCACGCATGATCTCGATGCTCGAGTAATCCGGCAGCTTCAGGTAGTTCACGCACGTCATCACCGACGGCAGGAAATCGTCCGGGTTCTCCGTGGACTCGAATGTTTTGCGTACAATGGTCAGAGGAGGATTCAAACTCCGGAAACCTGGACAGGAAGGATCAGAGTTAGTCCTCCAAACTCCATCGGGATCACTACACAGAATAAAACCCGAGAGCATCTCCAGCATTCCGGCTCGGTTCTGGTGGAGCCCAGCCGGACCAACGCCCCCCACCCCAGCCCCCTGTTGGTGACTCACCTCCCACCGGCAGTCGAGGGCTCCCAGTCACAAACTGGAGGAAAAGTCTCTGCTGCTCCGCATCAAAACTGCTGAGGACTTCAAACAGGAACCGAACCGCCCGACTACACGGACATGGACAGGGAGACACACACACGCACGGTTAGATAACTGCAGGATGGGACTGCAGGACTGTGATCAGATGAGTCATATGAACATTGATGGTAACTCGGAGCAGGTTTAATTACACCTTCTAGCTCACGCTAACATCATTAGCATGTACAGTCCACCTGTGCGTACCTGTCGTGTGTGTATCCGTGATCAGGTCTGCAGCACTCCATTAGAGTTTTCACATCCCACGTTTCAGACTTACTGCCACACAGTAACTGATCCAACTGAAACACAGAGGACACATTAAAACCGCACCCCCAGAAGGCAGGCGACCACACCCACCACACGCACGCACTATTGTGACAATGTACCACCACAGCGAGACGGATATAATCATACTCCATCTTTCCTAACACTCCTGTTAGGTAGTATCTGGAGCTGCTCACCTCCTCAGGGTAGAAGTACTGCAGATGGTGGAGGGGAAAGACTGACTCGAACCCCTCCCTAAACGACTCAAACTGCCGAGATACTCCTTCGTTCAGGGTCCAGTACACCACCAACTGCACAAAACCAGAGAAACACACAAGACAGATCGAGTACAATTCCAATTTCTCATTTCACCTTAAACCCTGCAGCAGCTCCATCAGGCGGAATGAAGTTCAGATGAGAAGCTGGTGACCGGGAACTTCAGGAACGCGACTGAGGAACATATCATTCACACAGAACGCTGATTGGTGTGTATAAGCTTCCATTAGTGGTCAGCCTCACCAGCTCCACTGACAACACTAGAGCCTACACCTCACCCTCAGGTACTCCTCCAGGTTGTGGATGGTTACAGGAACGTCCTTCCCGCCTTTCTTCAGCTCAATGTTCGGGAAACCGGGCAGCGTGAAGTTCAGCCCCAGATCCTCCACCGAGCAGCCGTTCATGTTCAGACTCTCCAGAGCCTGCTGCAGCGTCTCCCTGGTCTGAGAGAGAACACACACACACACGAGCGCCTCACTGCACTGCTCACATTACAGACACATCATCATTAGGGTTCTCCGTCAATACGGGTCAGAACATCAATAAACACGCCACACTTATCCATTAATCACCCGTCTACCTGGCTGTTCAGGAACTCTCCCGTTTCACTGGTGCATAAACATGGAGTATAAACACCTACACCTGAAAACGTCCAGATCCACTGCTCAGCCAGTAGTGATGGTGGAGAACCTCCTTAAAGAGGACGCGGGTCTATTTTACCTTCACTCAGAGCCGGCAGGACTCACTGGTCCCCTCTACAGCAGCACTCCTAACAAACTACAGGTCAGGTCTGCTAGAACCCCACAAACGTAAGGACCTGGAATTCACTGGACACTCCGAGAACTCTGCCTGGAAACCCTCACTGCTCAGTACGGAGGAGAATCTGTTTTGGGGCAGGACACGCAGTTGAGGAATACCAAGAGACTAAACAGAAATCCATCTAAAAAAAAAAACCAACCCTGGGTCATGACCGGATCATCCACCAGGACAATGATCCTAAACATGAATCCAGATCTACCTAGTGACCACAGAACCAGCCATCTCACATGCCCAAGCTAAACCCCACTGAAATCCTGGCCTGTGAGCTGTAACAGAACCTAGAACCCAGGAGGATCTGGAGAGCTTCTGGATTAGGGAGGCATCTCAATCTCTAGGAGGCGCGGTGCCATCAGGTTGGCAGAGACGCAGCACAGCGCAGCTGTAAAACGCAGATCTGAGACGCGTGCGAGCCTACTCCAGCTAAAGGTGGATGGGTTCCTCATACCATCGGGTGAGATTCACGTTTGACCTGTAGTGATCACAGCTGACTGAGCGTGCTTGTACGAAGCGTGTTCATGTGGGCTACTGTACAGATCAACACGCATATTAACCTCATTTCATTTCCCTCCGTCAGCGTTCACCCCGAGCTGAACATGACCATAACCTTTCATTACACCGCACAGCCTTGTTTATCAACCCAACACCAAAACCATAAAGTTCACGCTCACGTGTGATTGGTCCAGCTCCAGTCTCTTCTTCTGTCTGATGATGTCCTCCAGGTGCTGGATGGATTTGGCCACTACAGGATCGATGTTGACCAGGTCGTGGGAGCTGATGGACGACTCGTGTCTCAGCATCCACTTATAGAAAGGCAAACCAAGCGGCAGGTCCAGCTGCAGGGGGCGGGGCACAATGACAGGGGCGGGGTTAACAATCTCACTACTACTAATCCTCAGCCTTCAGGCACTAACATGGGGCGGGGTGCTCTAAACAGCACTAGAGAGCTTTGAGTGTGAGAGTGTTGGTGTGATGTCATTCGTACCAGTCTGAAGTCCATAATGGCTTTGGCCATGAGTTTTCCCAGGAAGCGGAACTTCATTTTGATCTTGGCAATGTGTGCGGGTTTGGTGCTGCGGCCGAACGGGACGGCAAACAGTCCTCTGGAGCTGAACATGTACTTCGTGCCCTCCTGACTCCCTGCAGACAGAGAGCGCCACAGAGCAGTCAGAACATCTCACTCACACACAGTAAACACAAATCAACAGGGCAGGTCTCTGATTCTGACATGTTCACAGACGTATTTGATGGCGAGCTGATTCTGAAAGTCACGGTTCTGATGTCGTTACTCTGAGGGAGGAGGACCTGCAGTATGAAAATACGGAGGCTCAGAACTCGGCCCAGATTAATCAGGACCGATTCTCCTGTGATGTGATGAATCGGTGAGTGAGGCTCTGTATCAGGATCTCGGAGCTCGCTCCGCATGTTCTCCACATGATGGGGGGGGATTTGATGGGGGGGGTATGCGAAGGGAAAAGACATACTAACAACTGAACTGCATTGGGGTCAGAACTTTAATGATGCGGGTCAAATGTGAGAAGCAGACTACTCATGCAAACGGGTCTGTGAGTCTGTAGACAGATCAGTGGTGCTGTAGTGTGAATGAGTGAAGTGACCTTTCGGGTTGGCCAGTGTGACCTCCTCTCCCCTCCACAGACCCAGATCAGCTCTCTGGAGCTCCTGAGACACCAGAGCATAAAACTCCAGAGTAGGACCCAGACCTGTCCCCACCTGAGAGAGAGAGAGAGAGAGAGAGAGAGAGAGAGAGAGAGAGAGAGAGAGAGAAGGAGCTGAACATTCGGTTCTAGGGGTGTAATGCTGTATCGTGGAGAACACAGGTTCTGTTAATTCTCTAGATATTAATCTATTAATCATCAAATCTGTTTAAACACCAGCGTTCAGAAACCATCACCAGTCAGCCCTTCACTCTGCTCCTGCCCCCCACCTCCAGCAGAAGGCTGTGCTGCATCATTAGTCATCAGTTTCTTCAGGAGAACTTTCTACCAAAGACCTTTAGAATCTAAATCGACCCAACCGTGGAATGTGCGACATCACCCCTGTGTGTTCCAGTCTGTGTTTGTGTGGTATCGTGTTGAGAATGAGGGTGCAGTAAAGCTGCCATTACGTGTCGGTGAAGAATGGACCACTGAGTGACAGACAGGCTCGTTAGTGTTCACCTCGTTCTCATACTGAATCTCCAGCATGGCTCTGGAGCTGCCCAGGTCCTGCATCACCGACTCCGCCTGCTTCAGCAGCTCCTCGCGGTTTATCGTCCGCTACAGACAGAAAAGCGGGCTGTAATATTATGGTCTGTGCACCAAGAGAGAACTTAATAAACATCAACATGAACTTGAACTAGTTATTACGAAGGTCCAACCCAAAACACCAAAATCGTCATCGTCGTCATCACTCCTAAATAAAAACAGCATCAACCACAAACACTGCTCCGCCTCAGACGTCTCACCTTCTTCCTGTCCAGCCGCGGAGCCACCCGGCTGTCCTGCGAATCTGACTGGTTAATTTCAGGGTTTGTGTCCAGCAGGCGCTGCATGGCCCGGTCTCGGTCAAACGCGGTGACGTAGAACAGCATCTGTCGCGTGTCGAATGGGAAGAAGAACGGGCTGGAGGAGAACGAGAGGAAGAAGGACTTTAACAACTCTGAAGGTAAATTAGCCTAACAGGTTACAGACAGCTGAAACAGGAGTGGAGTATCAGGGCTGTGACAGAATTCAAATATTTATTTATTTATTTATTTATTTTTTTTAACACTTAAGTGTTTGAGTTTTTCATACAAGTAGATAGATGTAAAATGTTTACAACAATGAAACATCACAGACAGGACAACACTGGAGGGAGGAAAAAAATGGGAGAGGGAGTTGTCTATGTTTACAGAAATCATCAAAGATACAGTATCCTTGCATTTATGTCTATCTCTTATGGTGTCATATGTTGCCCATTTACGCCACTTGTTAGCAAACACTTTTTCCCTCAATCGAAGCTGGTAAGTCATTTTTTCTAGTATATAAATTTGTCTTACAATTTCCACCCACTGTTCTATTGAGGGAGGTTCAATTTTATACCAGTTTCGTGTTATTGCTTTTTTGCTGGCTATCAGAAGTATTCTTGTCAAATATTTGTCATTATTTATAACATGTTCATCTATATGTCCAAGATACATAACTCTGCATTCTTTAGGGACTGAGTAACCCAAAATTTCTTTAACCACATCACATATATTTTCCCAAAAAGAGTACAGTTTATTGCATTTCCAAAAAATGTGTGTATAATTAGCCTCCTTATTCCCACACATCCTCCAACATAACCCTAACCCTAGATAACCAGTTTGTTTACTCCGTATTTCAGGAGTTATAAAGTATTCCATATCCTTGAGTTAGTAGTCACGTGTTGCGTTGTACACATTTTAGTCCACTCTTCCTCTGTAATATCAGTGCTTGACTCTCTCTCCCATTTAGCTTTTATGTACAGAGTTGAGGAAGTCTGACATTGCCTCAGGCTGCGGTAAAGCTGGGACGTCACTTTAAATTTTGTCCCGCTGTATACCTTCACTACTACATCCAATACTGCATTTAAAGGCTTGAAAATTTGCATATTTTGTATTTCAGTTGTAAGAGAATCCCTTAGTTGTAAATATCTAAAAAAGTCTTTATCTTCTGATCCGTGGCTCTCCATCAATTCCTGGAAAGTCATCACATTTCCATTCTTAATGATTCTACACACTGCGGTGATCCCCTTGGTTCCCCATTTTCTAAAACTCTGGTCAATCAAGCTTGGTTTAAATTTCTCATCATAAGCAAACCAACTGAAGTATTATTTGCCTTTCAAACGTATAGCATTTAATTAAATCAAACCAAATATCTACTGTATGGGATCTTATTGGATCTAATGAATCTTGTAGTGTCTTTTTAAGTTTCCTATTTCCACTGACAGACTGGATAGGTAATTGTTCTATTTTCTTCTCAATGTCTTTCCACCTTGCACTGTAGCTTTCATCACACCATTTAATTAATGGTCCAAGTTGTGCTGCCTGAAAATAGTCTTTAAGACTTGGTAATATCAACCCACCCTTTTCTTTAGTCAACTGTAATGTGGAGTACTTCATTCCATATGAATCTGGAGATCATCTGATCCCACACTTGAAAACTTTCTTGAGGTATTTTAATAGAGAGAGATTGAAATAGGTATAATAGTCTAGGAACAACATTCATCTTAATTATTATTATTATCTTAAGTCTGGAGCTAAAGTCTAGTGGCAGGGTGGACCAGATCTCAATGTCTTTTTTGATCTGTACATGGATATGATAAAATTTGTTTTAAGAAGTTGAGATATTTGTTTTGTTAAGGTCACCCCCAGATATTTTGTAGCTTTTGCATCCCATTTCAATTGGAGTAACTTCTTGATTTCTAGTAGTAGTTAAAGGCCAGGATCTGTGTTTGCCATACATATTCAAGGGAAACCTGTATTAGGACTGTCCAAATAAATGATAACGTCATCTGCGAATAAGCTGATGTGTGTTTGTCCCTTTATAGTGATTCCTTTCAGTTCTGTACTTTGACGTATTGCTTGTGCTAAAGGTTCCACATATAGGGCGAAAGGAAGAGGGGATAAACCACCCCCTTGGCGAGTGCCTCTTTCGAGGTTTATCCTATCTGTTAAGCTACCGTTCATTTTTATCCTAGCCGTTGGGTTTTGATATATAGTTTTGATACACTTAATTGAATCCTCGCCAAAACCAAATCGCTCTAACACTAAATATAAAAAAATCCAATTCACACCATCAAAGGCCTTTTCAGCATCAAGACTTACCAGCATAGCACTTATTCCCGACTTTCGTATTGAGTTTATAACATGCAGAGTTCTTCTGATGTTGTCTTGTGTTTGACGACCTATGATAAAACCTGTTTGATCTTCATCAATTAGATCTGTCAAATGTCCTATATCTTTTAGCAATAATAGAGTTATATATATATATAATCTACATTAAGAACAGACATAGGACAGAAATTGCTACAGTACTCTGGATCTTTCCCATCTTTGGGAATTAATGATATTATTGTCTCTTTCCATGAGGGTGGGAACTGTCCCTCTTTAAGGGTCCAGTTAAAAGATGAAGTAAGTAGGGGGTTAGTTCTTCTTTAAAACTCTTATACCATTCTGCTGGGAAACCATCAACACCTGGAGACTTATTAGCCTTAAGTCTGGATATAGCTTCGGATACTTCTTCAGGTGTAACAGTAGCTGTGAGGTTTTTGTTTTGTGATTCTCCGATAGATGGTAGGTCAAGAGAGTTAAGGAAATGTCTAATTGTTATCTCGTCTGAAGCAGGAAGTTCTGCATATAGATTTTTATAGTACTCCTTAAATACACTCAATTTCTTTCGGATTAAGAAATTGTCTGTCAGAACAGGGATCCCTGATCTTGTGTATTGTAGTTGAAGCCTGTAATTTACGTATCCATCTTGCTAGTGACAGAATTCATTTTTCAACACATCCGAGTCCTGCTACAATCAACCTTTGACCAACCACACATTTCTGTTGGTGAGCAGGAGACAAGCCTACAGACCCACTGAAGCCGTCTCAGCTCCTTTATCCTCACCTTGAGAACAGAACAGGAGGAGCAGGAAGACTACACTCACATTCCAAGGCTTGCTGCTTAAATCAGATCCGATCTCACAGACATGGCGCTTGATATTTGTGTAGGTGAGCGACTCAGATCATTAACGTGTACCGGCGTCCTGAAACGACCTTCTGAATCAGCACCGTCATGTAAACGACAAGCCTCAGTGATCATGTACACCGATCCGCTCCAAGCGGCTCACTACTGGATCGCCATGGAGACCAAAAAGATCCTCTGCTTTTCCACCGCTCATGATCCGATCTGCTGCCATGTAAACGCTGAACGACGGCGCGTGTGCAGTGAAGAGTGCACGAGTCAGGAACGCATCTGATCTAGAACCACAAATTAAAAGTGACTCAAAGCAGATTTACAAAGATCAGACTTGACGTGTCCATTAGGACTGCCCTCTAGAAGTCGACGAGTCAAATCGCCAGTCGGAGACCCTTTAAGTCGACTTACAACAGTTTTTACAACAGACTTACAATGAGGTTTTTTTTCCTTCATAAAACAGACAAAAGCTTACAGAAATGCACAAGAACTTTAAGACTGTAAAAAGACATTTTAATAATGATTAAAAGGGGAATAATAAATATATATTGAAGTTCTAGCTGGGTTATGGCGCATACTTGCCAAAAAATTAAATCCACGTGACGACGTGCGCTGGCGGTTCACCGCTGAAGGGAGCTAAAGCTGTGAAGCTGAGAAACACGGGTGGAACGATGTCTCAGAGAAAGTCTGGAGGAGCTTTTGAAGAAGAGAATCTGAACAGATTAAAGCTAATTCTGCTCCTCATTTAGTCAGACATCCAACACTGCTTCAAACCAGTGAGCTGACTTTCGTTTTAGACATAATGGCTGTTTGCGGTGAAGGAAAAACGGACCGAAGACGTTTGGTTTATTATAATTCCATTATTTTAGAATCTAAATTACAGATATTTTTATTTATTCGTTTACAGCTAAGATTATTTTTATTTAAAGATAAGTACAGTCACTTAATATGCCGGCCGATAAACGAGGAATAATTATTTCAGCGCAGGTGATATAATAATTAAACGGTTTCAGGTCTACCGTTCTCCTTTTCATCTAAAAATAATTTAAATATTGACTAATTTGGTTTTATTTAGGAGTTCATTATTTATGAGAGATGAAAGACGAAGGGTCATCCTACTGAAGAAGCTGTTAAAAGTGAAATTATAAAGACAGGCTAGAAGCGCTAATGTTTAGCATAAATACGTGCTCGCTGCCGGACGCTACATTCTGTAATTAAATCAGGCTCCAGATCGTTCATCATACGCCACGTCTCTTTTAGTTCAGTAATATGATCCTGTGACTCTGCTGACTCTCTAAATGAGGACATCAGATCTGAACCGTATGCAGATTGATTTACTGATTACTAGATAATGTATATGGAGAAAACACATGAACGAATAGTCGAATCGTCGGCCAGGACGGGCCAATCCGATTCCACTGACAAAATTCTGAGTCGGGTACAGCCCTAGTGTCCACACAGATCCATAATCGGACCTGGTCACCTGAAGGCAAAGAATCAGATTAGAGTCACTTCAGCCTGGAGATGAGAGCGGAGAGTGCAGAGAGACTTCCGTCCTGTTAGGCTGAATGAGCCGGCTGATCTGGGCTAAGCTTGTTCTCTTTGTTCGTCATTAACTTTCCATTCTTGTTTGAACTGTTTAATCTAATCCCAACACAGAACAGAAGGCCAGATTAGGACCTTCCATCCGGGTAATCTGGGATCATTTGGAGAAATGAAGAGACTTCAATCAATCAATCAATCAATCAATCAAATCCTGACAAATTACATTACAGAACCTCGTCCAGCCAAACGAACCCAGCACCAACAGAACTACTCCGTGTCAGAGAACATAGGTGCGCGCGTGCGTGCGTGCGTGTGTATATATATATATATATATATACCAGGTCTTTCCCAGTTCGGTGAGCCAGGTGGGGATGTTTCCAGTCATGATGACCAGCGGATCCTGCAGTTGCCGGTTTGCCTTCGCTGTAAGTTTACTGTTAATGAACTCTCCAGTGGAGATGATCTCCTTACACACAGCGTTCTACAACAACAAGACACAAGTTACAACAAGACACAAGTTACAACAACAACAACAACAACAACAACAATGTGGCTGTTTAATCAGAGCTTGGCTCAGTAGTGACAGAATCTGAGAGTAACCCGAGAGGCAACGAGAAGGTGGTGCTCGAACCCTGCAACAAGAGTCAACATCAGCAAGGGTCCCTGGAAGATGACACCCGAGCCCCACCTCCTGGCGTGGGGAGATTTCTCCTCCTCTCTCTGCTCCTTTTAAAAGCCGCCCACACTGACATAGCCAAACAAGCATCGGATTGCTCTCTAAGGTCAGTGTGAGCACCTGAACAGAGTAAGGGGAAGAGATCTCACCGCTCCGCCTCCCCATCACTGCTCCTCAGCTTAGCCTTCAGGAGGTGGGGCACTTGGGCCCTCCTCCCACAGCTCATGTTGATACCCAGAAATTTGGTGCCGTCATTCCAACAACGCAGGAGAACATCGGAACAGTTGTTTGAGGACTGACAGTAACGAACTCTGAAGCTTCTGCTGATTCGGAATGAAACCCTGTAGCCACGCCGCCGAAAAGGCTGGACTGGTCTAAAGGTCAGAGTAAGTGTGGGTACTCACGTCATAGAGGTAGAACCAGTATCTGCTAATGGAGTGCAGAACCCTCAGCAGCAGGATGACCTCCAGAGAGGGGTCATCAAAGGTGATTCCCTCTGGAGGATCAGATATGAGGTACACCTCCAACGGGTTAGACACACTCGGACATACGCCGTCTACAACACACACACACACACACACACACACACACACACACACACACACACACACACACACACACACAATGATTCCCTGTAGTACAGGATCAATAATCACTCTGATTATTCATCACTGAGAGACACCACCGCACGCTGGGCTCTGTGGAGAACCTGCATTTAACACTAGCATAGTTAGTTCTACTGTGAAGACCCCACAGTAACAGAACACGGCCTCTACATGACTTAATCCGACAGGAAAATCTAGAATGTAATTCCGTTTAGGCCAGGAACGCTCGCCCTCGGCCAGGAACGCTCGCCCTCGGCCAGGAACGCTCGCCCTCGGCCAGGACTGAACTGGTTTGTTTAGTGAGCTCTGTTGTGAATGCAGCTCGTGTGTTTTGGGGAAAGTATGAATCTGCTTGACTGAACAGCCGCGGCTCAAATTAATAACAGGCACCACCGGCCTTTACCCCCCACGTCACTGTCCCAACCTCTCTGTTAGCTACGGAGGTAAAGTCAGACCGTTCAGGTGTAGATGTGCTGAGGTGGGCGGCTGTGATCACAAAGGATCCGAGTGAGAAAAGATTCAATCAACTCTCATCTTAACTGAGCACAGCGGGCAGCGGAGTCGATATTCAAGGTTCTGATATCAGCACTGATAAAGAAAGGAGTGCGTGTTTGTGAGGACAGGGAGGTGAAGAAGGCAGATGACATATAGCAGGGTGCGTTGTGTACCGTGCCACAGCTCGTCCTGCTTCTTAGCGTTGCGTGGGGACGTTTTGGTGGGAGCCGTTTGTGCTCGACCCCTCTTCCCTCCAACGGCGTCTTTACAGCCGTCCTCGTCCTCCCTCACCGGCTTATACCTGCACAAACAGAAGAACAGCTCTATTGTTCTGGTGCTCTCCGAGAGAACCACACCATTAACCTGCCTTATCAGCAGGTACCACATAAACCATCATTCCCCACTCAGACCAACCACCTAGCCAGATCACATCCCACTACCTTCCTGACCCCGCCGTCCTGCTGGCCACATTCTCATTTGAACTGGCTTCAGAAATGAGACAAGCTGCTGAACGAAGCAGCCAGAACATGTTCCAGATAGACTACCACTCACTTTATTCAGGTAACAGAACCAAAAAGATTCTGGGCCAGTTTTTATCTACAGATGAAGTTCATTTCGGTTTGGACTCTGCTGGGTGAGACTGCTCCTCCAGGTCTGTCTTCATTACTGAACAGCTGTGACGTCACAGACATACAAAAAGTCAAACGTACCATATAGTGTGTGTTTTGGTCCATATTCCGGCTCGTCCGAGCGGATTGGCTTCGTCATCGGTGCTCTCTCGCTCCTCCTCTGGCTGGAGGCTGAACTGCCGTACCGCCTGGTATACGGTCATGTTGTATGGCAGCAGATGTTCTCCGATATAGAACTGCAGGCGGTGACGCACGCTGCCCGAGTTCAGGAACTGAGCCGCCTGCAGCGGGATCAGAGGTCAACAGCGTTCAACACTGACCACAACAACCCGAACCCAAACACACTCAACTGTGTATTACACAAAGAGCTGAGGAGCAGATGAGGAGAGACGCTGAACACCTGAACATTTTACTGAACATTCATTATTCACCATATCTCATGATCACTAATACAGGCCACTGCTCACCAGACACTCACGCCAACCTACTCTCACGTATCGTCACGCAGCTACAGAACCTGAGCAGGCAGAGCTGATAAACTCCGGGTTCAGGTTCAGTTCTACTCTCTGCTGGTGCAGAGTGAGTGTAATAGTGTTCAGGGTCTCTGAACACGCTCGGTGTCAGTTACTACCTCTACATACACTGACTGGTCACCAGCTGAAGAAGGCTCGGCTAGTAACGTTAGCTGGGCTAACAGCCTGTTAGCATCATTAGCCTGGGCATCTAAAAGACTGGCTGCCTTTCTCGGTGTACATTCAGCTCCATGTGTTCTGCCGTGTCTGTGTCTCAGTGCGGCTCTAATCTAATACAGTGATGGGGGAAAAAACTGAACAGTCCTCAGAGTCGCCGAGCACAGTGTGTGGCTACGTTGAGTGTGCGGTGGGCAAACTTGGAGTGCAAAGTGCAGGTTGCTGAGTAAACGTTTATGATGCTATTGAGCCAAACACAGACGGCTGTAGACAAAACACTCAATTCCGCATATAATGTTAATTTCCTGCTTATCAGATCATATAATAATTAGTCTCTGATGTTCTAACGTTTCTCATCGTTACCCACTGAAGTCCCCACGTGGGGTATTTCATATCTCAGCTGTATGCAAGAGTTTACAGGCTTTCTGATTTCAGAACGAAACTGTACCAGCGATTCATCGATTTCATCGTCCGATCCATCATCATCACTGTCTTCATCCTCCTCTCGGACTCGGCCGTAACCTGCAGAGAGAACAAACTCTGTCCAACCATCAAACAGCACTGTGTATCCCCCCTGCATGAGACCACCGCTACTGCAGCATTTACTGGAGCTGCTCAGTCTAGCCAACAGCTCCAGCACCACGTTGGTCAGTTTCTCTGCCCAGTAATAAAAATAACTCTGGCCACATGTGGTTTTTGACAGCCTCATAGACCACCGGCATCCACAGCGCTGCCTTTGACTTCTTCAGCAGCAGGTATGTTATTACCTACTGAGGTAAGAGTCAGAGTGGCGCTACGCAGACCGTCTACCATCCCCTCAGGATGCGTGATGTGCACTGCACCGCGACTCCTGGAGTGAGAAGGCCCTTTAAGGATTTTCAGTGTCAGATGAGCCCCATACGGAGTTACGCACCTCTAACGACGAGGTACCTCTCGATGGCCTGCACCAGCGCGAGGGGGTCTATTTTAACAGGCCCCCCCTTCCACTGCTTCACGTTGGTGCAGTCCGGGTGTCTCTGCAGCTGGCACTTCAGTTGGTGGGTGTTAAAGAACTTCAGAGCCTGAGAACCTCTAAAAACACAGACACACACAATCAGCACAAAACAGAACCTGAAGAGACTCTGACGCGTTAAACGGAGGCAGTGAGGAGTTCTGGTCCTAAGGGGAGGGTCACGTACCTGCTGCCGTTTCCATTCCCGCTGGGAAAGTCATGAACTTTAACAGGAAACTGCTCCATCTGACTCAGACAGCTGTTCATTTTGTGCACTAGTGCAAGCAGCGGCCCGTTCTCTGTCGGTTCCAAGCGGAATAGGGGTTCCTGACCCGGCATCTGCACGCAAACATGTAAAAATTAATAATAATCATTAATAATCATTAAAGTTCATAATGATCTAAAACTACACAAACAGTAGAAACACAAAGCAGCTCAGCCTTTAGACCAGCAGAACACTGGAACAGGTATTTAAACAGGTTCCAGAAGATGGTTCCGTGTTACTGAAATAAACCCACACGTTCCCCCATTTGGGCAGCAGTACATCATGTTTAAGGGGGGGGTGTAAAGATGCGGGAGGGCCGTACGATACTCGATGAGATGGACTATATCGGTCTGGTGGGTTCAAACTCACGACCCGATTCTACCTTAAAGCCGAGACAGTACATTTCTCCTCTCTGCTGCTCGGTTCCAAGTCGGGGTACAGGTCCGGTAGTGTAATCCCAGTCGGAATCACTGACTGCATGAGTGTCAGTCCAGCAAGCAGCTTCCTCCACACAGGAACCAGAAGAACAGTCCAACACCAGAACCTCCTCTGATCATTAATGAAATCAGGTCTGACAGAAAGCAGAGTCTGAACTGGAGGAGGTGCTCAGTGCTGCTCCTCACCGAGACCGCAGTGCAGGATAAACCTGGATGTGCAGACCCGGCTGGGCACCACGTTCAGATCACATCATCCGTTTCCTTCACAGAAGCCCAACAGAAGGGTCTAAAGAGACGGCCGCCACCTCACCAGCAACTCCAAAGGCTTCAAACAATCGGAGGGACGAGAAAGAAACGTGTGGAACAACGGAGAGTTCTAACCCAGACCGATACCCAGAACGTCTCTGGAGGTCCAATCCTGAAGCAGATTCCAACGCAGTCAAAAACTAGCTGCTTCCAACAGCAGTCACTAAACAAAGCTCATATTAGCATTAGTGGAGGGACCTAGCGCTACTTGTTTAGGGTCTAATGGTTAAAGATCACAACACTGCCATCCAGTGGCTGGGGGTCTACACAACACTGTGATCCACTGTCTGTACAGTGACCTACTAATTAATAATCAATACTGTGATTGACAATTGGCAGAATCATAAAATCATAACACTGTGGTCTTACTGATGAACAGAATAAACTAACGGTTAGAAAAGAACCTGAACACTCCGAGTTCAGCAGGGGGCGCTGTGACTTACAGGACAGCCGTAGAAGATGTGCAGAAACCTCTTGATCCTCTGGTCTCGGCCGATGGCGTCTCTGTCGCTGCTGGAGGTCAGATAGAGCAACAGCTGCTTCACCAGACCGCTGTGCTGGATCTCAAACGAAGACACGTCAGACTCGGACACGATACTGCAGATCTCCGCCAAACACTCCACGCCGCGGTCCACCTGAACACACACACACACACACACACACACACACACACACACACACAGCTGTGAGGAACACGGTCCGCTTGAAGGACTGCACAGCTCATCATGTGTCTGCGTCTATCACAGTACAGACTGAACTAAAGAACAAACTGAAATCAGGTAAACGAATAAATGGAACAAAGCACAGAAGAGGAGGAAGTGGCAGGACAGCAGGTGTGTGTGAGCACCTGCAAGTTGAGCTGTTCCGTGGCCGTACACAGTCTCTGCAGGACGTTCAGCGCCGGGTTGCTGCCGTCCACATTCTCGGAGTTGAAGTATCGCTCCACAAACTTACTGGCCTGCTCCTTTATCCACGCCTTGATCTTGTCCCTGTAGAGTGAGTGGAAGAGAGGGAGGGTGAAACGGGCTTCTGTTGGTGCGGTCCAGCTCCAACAATCAACACACAAGCTGTGCGTGAAGTGGGGGCTGGATCTATACCTACATCTCTGTAGAGGTTAAAGAGGCGGAGCTCTGCGGGCGTACCTGTTGTTAGAGACAGAATCTTTGGGCGTGGTGCGGGCGAGACCGCTGACCCCGGCCGTGCGGGAAGGCTCAGAGTTAGTGCTGTTGGTCTGAGCTCCCAGTTTGCCCCAGGTTTTAGGGTTCAGACTGGCCAGGAAGGAGGATTTGGGGGACGCTGTAGTGGTGGGACTCTTAGCTGGGTGAGCAATTCAGAGAAAAGTTCACACGCGGTATATCACCATATCCTACATCAACGTGACAACAGCTGCAACAGGGACAACCATGAACAACAACAACAACAACAACAACAACAACAACAACAACAACAACAAGATGGACAGACGGACAGAGAGAGAGACAGTGACAGAGAAAGAGACAGGGAGGGATGTACACAAATGGGCAGACAGATGGACATTACCCTGATTGTCCACTTTCTCATCATCTCTGGGAGGGGAGTATTTGGGGCGACGAGGTCCTCTCTTAGGGAGACGCTTCCTCTTTAGAACATCACTCAGACGACTAAACACATACACACGCACACATGCGCGCCAGCGCGCACACACACACACACACACACACACACACACATTAGTGCTACAATAAACTTAAACATATGAAATTAATCACCAGTAACTAATAATTCACTGACTGAAGCTGTTCCAGCAAAACTACAATAATAACAACATTAATAACAATAACAATCATCATCATCATCATCATCATCATCATCAACCCAAACCCCGTACCCCTGAGGGCTGAGGTCCAGTGAGTCGTCCATGCTATGCTGGAAGCTCGGAGACCCCAGGTCCGGAGTGACGTTGGACGCAGCGGTGGTGGTCGCAGTGGTGATGGTGGTGGTGCACAGACTGGCGGTCCCGCTCGTGCAGGCTTTAGGAGGGCTCGTGAAAAACACGTCTGACTCTGCCAGGTTCTTCACCTGGTGCATCACACCTGGAAACACACACACACACACACAGTTCACCTTTGAGCCCCACTGATCTCTAATTTTACAAACCAAAAATAATCTGGTCACTCTGACTCGGGGTCTCGGTCACTCTGACTCGGGGTCTCAGAGACCAATGAGGCTTTATTTACCTTCTCGTCTGAAGTAGACGCTGAACACGTCAGGCAGTTTCTGCATGAGGATCTCCGCCATCTGCAGAGAGCCCACTACAATCTTCAGGTCCTGACTGGACAGCATGGAGGCTATGTGGCTGCACACACACACACACACACACACACACACACACACACACTGTGTCCAACATTAGAAGGTTTGGTTGGTATGCTCTGGCCCTTAGAACGACCCTGTGCAGCTTAGAACACTCAGCGAAGCTTTATTATCCTGCAGAGGAGGATTCATTTACTCCCACCTAAAGTCCAGATCTCTCTCACACACACACACACCGTTCTAAACCAGACCAGTCAAACAGAACCAAACAGAACCAGCAGAACCGTATGAGAGAGTGAATGAGTGAACATGTGTGAGAGAGAATGAGCGAGTGAGCGAGCGACCGACTGGCCGGCCGTGTGAGAGTGAATGAGTGAACGTGTGTGAGAGAGTGAATGAGTGAACGTGTGTGAGAGAGTGAATGAGTGAACGTGTGTGAGAGAGAATGAGCGAGCGAGCGAGCGACCGGCCAGCCGGCCGTGTGAGAGAGCGAATGAGTGAACGTGTGTGAGAGAGAATGAGCGAGCGAGCGAGCGGCCGGCCGGCCGTGTGAGAGAGTGAATGAGTGAACGTGTGTCAGAGAGAATGAGCGAGCGAGCGAGCGGCCGGCCGGCAGTGTGAGAGAGTGAATGAGTGAATGTGTGTGAGAGAGAATGAGCGAGCGAGCGAGTGGCCGGCCGGCAGTGTGAGAGAGTGAATGAGTGAACGTGTGTGAGAGAGAATGAGCAAGCGAGCGAGCGACCGGCTGGCCGGCCGTGTGAGAGTGAATGAGTGAACGTGTGTGAGAGAGAATGAGCGAGCGAGCGAGCGGCCGGCCGGCTGTGTGAGAGAGTGAATGAGTGAACGTGTGTCAGAGAGAATGAGCGAGCGAGCGGCCGGCCGGCTGTGTGAGAGAGTGAATGAGTGAGCGAGTGACAAATGGTCACAGGAAAAAAGGCAGCCCGTGTTTCAGATAACCAGGCTAATCCTACCATCTGTTAGCTCACCTAGCGTTACTAGCCGAGGCTAGGGCTCTGACTGACTGACCTGGATACAGCGTGGTTGCGCAAGACGTCCTTCAGCAGTTCAGCGTCTGCGAAGTAGATGATGCGGAGGATGGCTCTAAGGCACTTGTGTCTGACGGCAGGCCCGGCGGAGGAGCTGTACACTTCATACAGCACGCCGAACAGCGTCTTGATGAAACACTTCGCCAGCTCAGGGTCCTCCTTCATCAGCTGAGCACGAGCGTCCTCTCCACGCACCTCCAGATGACCTCCTGAAAGCAGAGACAAACACGGCCGCAGAAGTTTCACTGAAAAAGAACTACAGAGATTTTATTCCGTGTTCAACCAACTGTGCTGCTCTTCACCAGCTGAACAGGACTACCGAACAGGCAGAGGGCTTGGGTTAGGGTTAGGGTTAGGGTTTTCTAAGCCGGAGCCCAAAGTCACCACCCAGGCATGTGTGCAGGCTGCGCGTCTCACCTGAGTTAGGATTGGCCAGCGGGTTCGGTTTCCTCTGGATGGCTCGGGCAGTGCCAGTGTCCTCGTTAATTTGCTGCATAGAGTTAAAGTCGATAGTGTAAACACGGCCCAGAGTGGACAGACTGATCTCATCCTCACCGTTCTGATGGGCCGTCTGATCCAGCACATAACAGAGAAAGAACAGAGTCAGAACTGCATCAAAGCACACACGACTCCCACCTGCCACCGCTGGTACCGCTCGAAACTGGTTTGAAATCATGACACTGTGGCACTGACCACAATATACAGCCGCATGTGCCGATTCGCGGGGTCCGACATGTTAACTCACTGTTATGTTGGCTAGGTCACGCTCGGTACACTGATAGGAACCTGGAAGGTTTACCCCTTCGATATGCCATAATTAGGTCCAGCGGACCCATAAGGGCCTTTCGGACACACAGGAGCTAAGAGAAAGAGAGTCAGGACTAGACTAAAGTTTGTTCAGATTGACCTTTTGACCTCTGTATAATAGGGTTAGGGTTTCTGACGTGAGCTGTAATTACAAAGTAATCTGGACCAGAATTTTCACACCTCAGAGTCTGAACGTAACCCTAACCTCCTGACAGGTGGAGACCCCGCTGAGTATAAAGTAATTCCAGACTAAATTTAATACTCCTAATTACAGAATAGTCCGGAATACTGCACCACATGACCTGGAACCTGTTACGTGACCATCAGTAAAAATAAATCACCCACGGTTTAAACCTGCCCACTACCTCGATGATGCGGCTGTCGATGCGGTTGTAGGGGTGCCACAGGCCGCGGTCGTCTCTCCACTGCCAAACAGCGCCCTCTGTAGTGTGGGCACTGCCCTTCTTCAGCATCGCATCCACCGCAAAGATCCCCTCTCTGGGCAGACAGGGCATCAGCTCACTGGAACACAGACACACAGTCAGCCTGTCCTCTCGCACAACACAGCTAGAGAGATCAGCACAACCCGCCCATCAATCACAAACATGGTGACTCAACCCCACTGATCACAATCACAGAACCAGACAACCCTCTCGCTTCCTGTCCGGAAGACGAGCCCGTCCATCAACTAGGGTATAAAGTCTGTCCCTCTCTTTATATCCAGCAACAGGACACAAACAGGAAACACAACGTCAGCAGGAGTTACCATATGAGGGAGGTGAGCTCGTAAAGCTCCTGGGGGCTTCTGGGTACCAGATCGATCTGCTCCTGACAGCTTCCATTAGACGCTCCGCACAGCAGAAAGCGCAGAGTCTCCGCTATATCTGAACACAGACAGTTAATGACCTGTTATAACACCTGTAATAAACACTCAGTCACAGGTCACTCCCTGAAGGCAGCGGTTCACCTGTAGAAACACGGCTGGGAGGAAAGGATCATGCGTCTTGTGAGGTCCGGAGCAGCAGTTTGGTATCGACACACAGACACCACATAACATCACCAGGGAAAACGGGTTCATCTGGCTGGTGCTGGAATAATTATTAGCCTGTCCAGGCCACTAGATGGTGCTACATGCTCTGGGTCTCATCGTGTTCAGTGTGTGACCACAGAGGAAATCTTGGCTGGACTGAGAGGTAGACTACTTTCAACCTAGCAGGGGCACCGACTGGACAGAACCGGGCCTGTGACCCGCAATGAATACACTGAAGGGGCCTGATGGCCTCCATTACAGTCTGGACACACGTCCACAGTAGAGGTTGAAGCCATCTAATAGGGTTTCTGATAAAGTGGCCAGTAAGTGTGCGTGTGAAACTCACTCTGCTTCATCAGCTGGACTGCAAGGGTTGGGCAGTTGGAGCACATGAGGGAGAACATGCGCACCACCATGATGAACATCCCGGAGCTCAGTACAGGCGGAGTGACCACCAGCAGCTGCTGGATGTTGGTCAGAAGGTCCCGAGACGCTACCTGTTGCAGCAGGTTCTACACAGAGCAGAGGGCAAAAGGTCACTCCCTGAACACCAGGACAGCCGAGTGTTAATGTTAACTCATGTTAATTCATTTTCAGGTGGTACAGTTTCTGCTGGAATTATCCGGACTATTAAACCCAACAATCGCACTGCTAGCAGTCACATTCCAACAGCCCATTTTTTCAGATCTGGATCAGGACAGTGCAGCACTGAGCAAAACGTTCCTTAAAAGAGGGATTAAAACCGACTGCCCATGGAAAACTGCAGAGAAGTCGGCATTAAAGTGACTCTTAGACCCAAACGGTGACGACTACAACCGTGAGAGGTGGTTGGGTAACGTTATAGAACGTTCTCGATGTTTAGCACTAGCTAACATCTGAATCCAGCAACAGCTGAAGTAATACATTAATGGAGTTATAATGTTCTAGATACGCTTCGGTGCGAACAGCTTTCTTTAACGTAGTACATTACATAGTACAGTGTAACACAGTACAACGGAAGTGTCCATTTTCACAGGAGAGATTCTGAACGTCTTCCTAAACACCGCAGGCTGCAGATCTCACCTCCTCGTGCTGAAAGTTATCTACCAGCCTGGCAAAACAGAGGCAAGTGCTTTCCACAGACTTCTTATCCTGCAGGAGGGAAGAGACGAAACAGGGATCAGTGCCTCAGAGCCACAACAGGAGCTCCATGAGCCAGGACATGCTGTCAACGGGAACAAATGGGTCATCTGCATGTCCACCAGCTTCCTACCCACATTCAGTTCCACCTTAAATCATTTGGCAGTAAATGCTGCAAGACTTAAGGTGGAAAAGAGAACTGTGATGAGAAGCTGGTTAAAACTCGGCATCTGAAGTACAAACTTCAAAGTGAAGCGTGTGCTCTGACCTGGTGCGTGAGTCTCTGAGTGAGCAGCGGAAGAGAGTCGGCCACAAAGTGAAACTCGTCCGGGGTTATACTCTGACAGCAGTTAGCGGCTATGGCTAACGCGTTCCTCTGAGCGTTAATGCTGAAAAACTCCAGATACAGCAAGCAGTCAGCCAATCCACCCTGAGAGAGAGAGAGAGAGAGAGAGAGAGAGAGAGAGACACAAGGGGGGGGGGGCGAGAGAGAGAGAGACAACGAGAGAGA
>CM067487.1:60819-88319 GCA_034552555.1 Semaprochilodus insignis | reverse complement strand
GCTCTTTGTTTGACTGGACAGCTCGCACTGCCTGTACGCTGCCTGGGTTTGCGGCTGGTTTCGCCCGGGACGGGCCGAGTTAGGAGCAGGGAGTTCTGTAATGTCATTTACGCCCTGCTCTGAATGATAATCGCCGTGTTTGGTCTGACTGTACTGCGCAGGGCGCTACAGGGTGTGGCTGGACTGATAAGTTGCAGTTTTGTTGGTGCGGAAATGGATGGACAGAACTGCAAATCGGCTTCAAGTCGGATCGATAATCGAAACAGAAGCGTCAAACACAGCCAGTGAAACAGCGGACAGCCCTGGCTGTTCCACAGGAAGCGGTTTTACCGACTCATATTAGAACCGCTGGCGCAGGAACAGATGCAGCACAGTGACCTCGCTGCAACGGCTTTCACTTCTACTGCAGACCCCACACACGCAGACACACACACACACACACACACACACACACCAGCACAGACAAAGCCTGTCCTCCATCTTAGCCTCTGCTAAACACGGCAGCTCTCTCGGCAGGACCGCTCCGAATTCCCCGGATGGCCGCCGCTCTGCTCACAATAAGATGCTGCGCCACGCCGTGTTGCCGTGACAACGCAGGCCTAGTAGACAGGGAGGCGGGTGAACGTTTCATAGCTGATTAGAGGAGCTCCATCTCTCCCTGTGAATCGAGCATCAGCCCACAGGACAAACCACACGGATCATAACAATACTAACAATACCAACAATACTACTATACTACTACTAACATTAATAATGTAATATTAATAATAATACTAATAATACTAATAATACCAACAATACTACTATACTACTACTAACAGTAATACAATATTAATAATAATACTAATAATAGTAACAACAATACTACTACTACTATACTACTAATAATAATAATATTACTAATAATAATGATAATATATATCTTGGTGTTGTGCCTTAAAATATAAATAAATAAATAAATAAATAAATCTGGGTCGTATGCACCTGTTCTATACCTTTAACCTCTAACACTGCAGGACTGTGATGGAGTTGTGAATCTGCTATTCCGGCTGTGAAGGCTGCTATTCCACTTCTACTCAAAGGCATGAATTCGAGCCATATGACTCAGACTGGAATCAGACTGGAGTCCGGAATCGGACTGGAGTAGTGTGGCCACACGTCCGGTTTTAGGTTTTACAGTCCGGTTTTTGAACTCCCAGTTCTCCGTCTGGCGCAGTAACTGGACGGACGCCTATTAGTCCTCTTTCCGTGATGAACTATTTAAAATGTTCACTCGCCAACAATATCATGTGTCCGATTGGCTCACGTCCGTGTCCAAAGACATACCTTGCATTTTATTGGTTTAACAAAGTCATGTGACATCATGACTCACCTACCGGCTAACCGCAGGTCAGCCCTCTACATGCTAGTCAGTTAGTAAGCTCCCATCTGACTCACGAATGTCATCCATCCATCCCAGGTGAGTAAAGCATCATGTATGTGTCATATAGGTTAGGATATGATAGTCAGGAATCGGACTGGAGTCAGGAATCAGACGTTTCATTAGGATGGATGCGTTTCCTGCCGCACCACGATGTCTTAAATCCCTGTCACTGATTAGACTCGTTATTCCGGAGGAATTCAAGCCTCAACAGCATCAGTGAACCCTCCCTCAGCTGCCACACTCCAGTCCTTTGGGAGAACCTGACCGTTCTCCTCATGTTAGTGTCAGTCACCTCCAGGCGGGAGATTTCCTACCTCCCAGCTTTTCCCAATTTAGATCTGAGCTAGTTTTATATCTGAGCTAGTGTTACTGCTGATTTAGTTTTAGTGCTGAGCTTGTTTTAGTGCTGAGCTTGTTTTAGTGCTGAGCCACTTTTAGTGCTGAGCTTGTTTTAGTGCTGAGCCACTTTTAGGGCTGAGTTAGTTTTAGTGCTGAGCTGGTTTTAGTGCTGAGTTACTTTTAGTGCTGAGCTATTGTTACTGCTGAGTTAGTTTTAGTGCTGAGCAGGTTTTAGTGCTGAGTTGGTTTTAGTGCTGAGCTAGTGTTACTGCTGAGTTAGTTTTAGTGCTGAGTTAGTTTTAGTGCTGAGCTAGTGTTAGTGCTGAACCGGTTTTAGTGCTGAACCGGTTTTAGTGCTGAGTTAGTTTTAGTGCTGAGTTAGTTTTAGTGCTGAGTTGGTTTTAGTGCTGCGTTACTTTAAGTGCTGAGCTAGTGTTACTGCTGAGTTACTTTTAGTGCTGAGCTGGTTTTAGTGCTGAGTCCGTTTTAGTGCTGAGCTGGTTTTAGTGCTCAGTTGGTTTTAGTGCTGAGTTAATTTTAATACTGAGTTACTTTTAGTGCTGAGGTAGTGTTAGTGTTTAGCTGATTTTAGTGCTGAGCAGGTTTTAGTGCTGAGCAGGTTTTGGTGCTGAGCAGGTTTTAGCGCTGAGCTAGTTTTAGTGCTGAGTTAATTTTAGTACTGAGCTAGTTCTAGTGCTGAGGTAGTGTTAGTGCTTAGCTGATTTTAGTGCTGAGTTAGTTTTAGTGCTGAGCTAGTGTTAGTGCTGAACCGGTTTTAGCGCTGAGCTAGTTTTAGTGCTGAGTTAATTTTAGTACTGAGCTAGTGTTAGTGCTGAGGTAGTGTTAGTGCTTAGCTGATTTTAGTACTGAGTTAGTTTTAGTGCTGAGCAGGTTTTAGTGCTGAGCTAGTTTTGGAGCTGAGTTAGTTTTAGTGCTGAGTTAGTTTTAGTGATGAGTTAGTTTTAGTGCTGAGCTAGTGTTAGTGCTGAACCGGTTTTAGTGCTGAGTTAGTTTTAGTGCTGAGCTAGTTTTAGTGCTGAGCTAGTTTTAGTGATGAGTTAGTTTTAGTGATGAGCTAGTGTTAGTGCTGAACCGGTTTTAGCGCTGAGCTAGTTTTAGTGCTTAACTGGTTTTAGTGCTGAGCTTGTTTTAGTGCTGAGCTGGTTTTAGTGCTGAATTAGTTTTAGTGCTGAGTTGGTTTTAGTGCTGAGCCACTTTTAGTGCTGAGCCAGTTTTAGTGCTGAGCCGGTTTTAGTGCTGAGCCGGTTTTAGTGCAGAGTTTTTAAGTGCTGAGTTACTTTTAGTGCTGAGCTAGTTTTAGGGCTGAGCCGGTTTTAAGGCTGAGCCGGTTTTAGTGCTGAGTTGGTTTTAGTACTGAGTTGGTTTTAGTGCTAAGCTGGTTTTAGTGCTGAGTTGGTTTTAGTGCTGAGTTAGTTTTAGTACTGAGTTAGTGTTAGTGCTGAGTTAGTGTTAGTGCTGAGGTAGTGTTGGTGCTTAGCTGATTTTAGTGCTGAGTTAGTGTTAGTGCGGAGCAGGTGTTAGTGCTGAGCTATTGTTTGTACCGAGCTAGTTTCAGGTAGTTGCCCTCTTTGGTGATCCAGTGTCTCCAGTGAAGGTTGGTGTGCTGTGAGTGATCCAGTGTCTCCAGTGAAGGTTGGTGTGCTGTGAGTGATTCAGTGTTTCCAGTGAAGGTGGTGTGCTGTGAGTGATTCAGTGTTTCCAGTGAAGGTGGTGTGCTGTGAGTGATCCAGTGTCTCCAGTGAAGGTTGGTGTGCCATGAGTGATCCAGTGTCTCCAGTGAAGGTGGTGTGCTCTGAGTGATCCAGTGTATCCAGTGATGGTGGTGCGCTGTGAGTGATCCAGTGTCTCCAGTGAAGGTGGTGCGCTGTGAGTGATCCAGTGTCTCCAGTCAAGGTTGGTGTGCTCTGAGTGATCCAGTGTATCCAGTGATGGTGGTGCGCTGTGAGTGATCCAGTGTCTCCAGTGAAGGTGGTGTGCTCTGAGTGATCCAGTGTATCCAGTGATGGTGATGCGCTGTGAGTGATCCAGTGTCTCCAGTGAAGGTGGTATGCTCTGAGTGATCCAGTGTCTCCAGTGAAGGTGGTATGCTCTGAGTGATCCAGTGTCTCCAGTGAAGGTGGTGTGCTCTGAGTGATCCTGTGTCTCCAGTTAAGGTGGTGTGCTCTGAGTGATCCAGTGTCTCTAGTGAAGGTGGTGTCCTCTGAATGATCCAGTGTCTCCAGTGAAGGTGGTGTGCTGTGAAGTTGTGAGGGTGAGGAACTGTAATGTGGACGTACGTCAGAGTGATCAGGGTGACAAGGGCGATTGGAGGTATTTAATGGGGCAGAAACAGTCCAGTAACACTCCCTGCCCCGCCATGCCTACACTCAGACCCAACTCTGAATCATTCTAATAGGTGGAGGTGTGGGTGGACGCACTGTGGCTGTTCTGCTGTGTAATCCGTGTACATTTCCACCGGTGGTTTTCTCTCTTTCACTCTCGCTGTCTCGATCTCTTTCTCTCGCTGTCTCTGTCTGTCTCTCTCTCTCTATCTCTCTCTATCTCTATATCTCTCTCTGTCTCTCTCTCTCTCGCTGTCTCTCTCTCTCTCTCTCTCTCGCTGTCTCTCTCTCTCTCTCTCGCTGTCTCCCTCTCTTCTCTCTCTCTCTCTCTCTCTGTCTATCGCTCTCTCTCTCTCTCTATCTCTTGTTATGAGCAAAACTAATGGCAGCACGAACTACCAGCCAATCAGATCAGCTGCTTCGCTGTACACGGTGTCTGTGAACTGTAACACAGTAACACTGTGAATCATGAAGACATGGCCGCCGCTCTCTCTCCATACGGACCTAAAACTCCTTTACATCAGCGGCCATTTTGTCTTAGCTAAGCTGACGCGTATCGGGGTTAAAATGGCTGCTGAGCTGTGAGGAACTGAGCTCTGCAGCAGAACACGATCAGCAAGGAGAACCACCAAAACACCTCCAACACCAAACGCTGAGGAGAGAGCGTGAGGGAGGAAGGGAACTGCCTGACAGACAGAGAGAGTGATGGAGCGATAGAGTGATAGAGAGAGAAGGACAAACAGGAGACAGAGAGAGAGAGAGAGAGAGAAGGTCGGTCAGGTTTGCGGTGGCTGAGCTGGTCGTGTTTGTGTCGGCATGCCGGACACTCAGTGAGCAAAGCTTAGGCCCACCAGCCCCTCCGAGCGCCAGGTAACACACCAGCTGATAGCGCATCTCCAGATGATTCATACAGATGTGCTGAGTGATTCGGCGTCACCCCGAGCGATAACAGCGCTGGCTTTCTGGTTTCCCACACCCACGGCTCCTTCCAGCGCTTCGTTACTGACTAAGTGATGGGGATTATCAGGACTCTCCGTCTCGCTGACCAGTTCCACAACAATCAGCCACACAGTGGGTCACACTGACGTAATTCCAGATCTTTGAACCCTTTGGATCGTTTGTAAGTGACTGATCCTTGTTACTCCGGAATGTTTGCCTTATGGAATGAGTGCCTTATGGAAATGTGCTGTACTGATAACATGATAGACATATGGAACATGTGATCAATATCTAATACAGTACATATATATATATATATATATGTGGTTCTGCTGGTTTGCAGGTGTTTGTAACTGAAACCTGAACCAGAGGATCCTGTTCATTAGCCACTACTGCTAGCAAGCCTGGTATTCCCACCATGCTGCGCTGCACTTGATTTGGCTGTCATCCATAGCTGTAGACGTTTGACCTCTAACTTCTTTAAAGCCGGTTAACCTGTTAGGCTGTTAGCCTGTTAGCTGTTTTGGCTGTTAGCCTGTTAGCTGTTTTGGCTGTCATGTTTTTCAGAGCTTTGGTGGTGGGGTAGGGGTCTTGAAAGCTCCTGCATGGCTTCTTAAGCTGTAAAATTGGATTCTCCAGACATTCTGCTGTCTTTGCAGAGCACTATGGTGCTCATAGCACTGCTTCGCTCCGTCCACCAGGCCCAGTAGCCTCTCTTAGCAGAGGCTGGAGGAGGTAACAGCACAATGTGTCAAACTTGCGGTATGTAGAGCTACGTCGTGTATAAACATGTTTCTAAATGCAGTATAAGTGTAGTACACGAATGTAGTGTGAGGTGTCTCCACACCGTGCGGTGAGTAAGTTATTTAAGCAGGAGGAAATGTTGGTGTCGGACTGTTATAGGACTTTTATGTTGAAGAGCCTGAATACAGGTAGAGTGGTGGGTTTAACCAAGTAGAGCTATTTAGTTAGCTATGCTAGTTACTTGGAGCTAATGCTAGTAGCTAATGTTTCCTGTACCAGCTACTGTCTTTCCATCTGGACATCAACACACAGTAGATTAAAGTTGATCCTCACTATGGAACTCTCAGTTTAAGATGATCTGCTCCAACCGGCAAACACGGATACAATCACACAGCATGGCTGCTACTTACAGGATGCTGTTGGGGTGGTGGTGCTAATAAAGGTGGAGCTGCTCCTCTCTTCAGTCTCTTCAGGGTCAGACGCTGAGCGGAGCTGCTCCATATTGTCCAGGAGTTTGGGAAACTGTCCGGAGTGAAATGTGCAGACTGCAGGATTAAAGTTGTTCCGGCATCCTGTTAAAGATGTGGGAACTGAAGTTCCTGTTCTCCAGCTTGTTTTGGGAATGCTCCATTCCACCTTAAATGGTGCCACAAATACACTCTAGCTGCAGTATTTAAGGTGGAACGGGACATTGGATTAAGATGCTGGTGAATAGGAAGCCTGGATTAAAGATGAACATCCACCATGTACCGCTGACAGTTGGGTTCCTTGGGAAGGGAATGAAGAGTGCCGACATCTCCTTCCCAGCCTGGAACGCTGGATTTCTCCACATAGTCCACCATGTTGGTTCTGTAGCTCCGTTGTGGTTGTATGTAAAGGTTGGGGGTGTAAATATTAATGAGTCTGTTCCGGATTTGGGAATCGGCCCATTTTCCTGTCCTCTTTTGGAAATGCAGGATTTGTATTTGAAGGAGGAACAGCAGTGTTTGAAGGTCACGGTATGTGGGTTCTAGGTACTGAACTCTCCTTATTACACCATCACAGTGTACAGCCTGAAAGGTCAACACAACAACGCTATTAATGAAAGTTATTGATTAATGAAAGTTATTGATTACTCTCGGACTGGTGCACCTGCTTCTCCAGGTTCCCTGATAAACGTTTTCAGAGTGTTTGATCTTCAGAAACATTGAATGCAGAATGTTAATGAGTCACGCCGCGGTAGACATCTACCTACTCATCATCAATAAAGCAGCTGCAGAACCATCAGCCCACAGCTTCTTACAGGAAGTGATCTTGCAGAGCGGCCCTTCACTCGTTTCCTCTTTGGGTTGTTTCTTCTTCTCGATGCTGGTTGTGAAAGTGCTGAGTCATACGGGTGATTGCGATGCTGCGTCTACAGGCTGCCATCCTGAGAAAAACGTAGGTGATCAAACGGTCTAACCTCTTTCAGATAAGGAGCTGGTGAACATGAAGCCAACTTCACTCACGTCTGAGGCGATCGAGTGATGATTTAGACATGTAGTTAGCACCATGCTAATTAGCGGGCTGTGCGCATCCATTACTTTTGAGCTGCGTTCGTCTTGTACTGCTAACCTGAGAGGAGTAATCTTCAGGCACCATACGTGTTTTCTGATAGACCATGCTTTGGTGGGGGAACTGGAGGAACCTGAGTGCACTTTATGCCTAGACAAGATGTCGGGCTTGGAGGTAATGTTGGTGATCTGATGACGTTGAACCTTCCAACTCCTACAGAGGGCACCAGATCTTCACAGTCATGTTCCTCATTCTTGCAAGCTATAGCTTCAGGAGTACCTGTTAGCGAAGAGGAGCGTTGAGAGGAAACCGACTGCCTTCAGGACCTGCCAGCTGCCCGAGAGGAACCACATATAATCACTCCTCTCCTAAATATCGAGGTTCCTGATTGGTTCTTGGTTTTATGTCATGTGTAGGTTCACCATCAGTACTCACATTTGGTACCAGCGCAGTCCTCCACTAGTGGCTCGGTTAGTGACCTGCAGAGGACCGGACTGTAACGTTCCTGAGGTTTATCTGGAACACTGTGTGTATTTCAGGCCCCATGTTCTCTACCGAGGCTCTCTGATCTCAGTGCGGCTTTAGTCTAACTCTAAATGCTGAGTGACCAGAGCTCAGAGTGACCGAGTGTCCATCATGGAGACCTTCATTAAAAGCGCTGTCTGGATGTTTCGGTGACGGCTACACACCACAGAACGTGTTTGACTTTTGCTCAGTCACTCAACTTTACCCTCTAACATCCTGTAAATGGTTACCTGGAACCGGGCCTGTGCTACGGGTGCTAACTAAAACACTAACGCTGCAATCCAGCACACCACAAAACAGTCAGAACAAACAGGTACTTTCCGTCCCTTCAGCGCCTCGACTTCCTCACACCCGAGCCATTATCGTTGGTGTTCTGCGGTGAACAGGGCTGTTATTGTGCTAGCCAGCACCACTCTCCTGGTTAGCAGCACAGATTAGCATTTATAAACGGTCAGATTCAGATCGTCAGGTTTGGTTTGAATGTCCGGCACGAATAAAGTTCAGACTGAGCCAGACAGCAGCATATACGGGACCACTGGCTTGATCAGGTCAGCCCCACCCCGCTGACTGCTCACCACTGCTGGTCCCCCCTCGGACCACCCAGAGTAGTATTTACATGCACAGGCACTTTTATTTTGGAACATAAACAGATATTTCAGAGCACTGGGAGAATAAAGTCTGGGCCTGATAGGAAATGATGCAGCTGTAAAAGCTGACACTGGCAGTGATTCACTGAACGAATGTACGAATGACGGAACAATCAGTATTAGTGGAAAACCAGGGATGAAAAGTGGTACTGCCTGCGGACCGCCCTGATAACACTGAGCTAAACCCCAGTGGACCACCAGCTTTGCTAAAGCTGGCCACCAACGGTCCGCTGTCCTCTCACTGTCATGGGAGTTTGGTCAACACTTGAATTCCCTCCCTAAACCAACGCTGGAAGGACACGTTAGCGTTAGCCGTGTTTAAGGGTTTCCGCGTTAATGGCTCTGAATGTCCACTGAACTGTACCGTGTGGTAGGCCGTCAGCCAGCACGTTTACTTCTGTGGTTTGTTTTTGGTGAGTTAGCCTGCTTGCTAGTGGCTGTGTTAGTGTTCGGCTCCCTGCGGCTGCACAGCTGGCTGTTTATGGGTGGAGAGTTAGCTAGCTTTGCTAAATGGTCAGTGCTGTGGTTGCACCCGTTTCACCAGGTGATGTAGTGCGACTGCAGCTTAGGAGGGTCTAACAGCCCCAGTTCTCACTCCTGGACGGGAGGTTACTTCACCATTCTCCATCTTCAGCAGCACTGCCAGTCATAGAACATATACCTGCCTGTTCCTGCCTTCATTACCCAGCATTCCTCAGTGCAGAGTTACTGCTCTTCTCGAGCTCAGTCCCAAATCAGTCCCACACGAGCTCTCGGCTCAGTCTGTGATCTTGCTGATCATACGCCTGGCTCACAGCGGGATCTCTCTCTTTCTGTCTGAGAGCCAGCAGCAGCGGATCCCAGACCCAGGTGTTTGCTCTCGAGGCAGACGGCTGGAGCATGCTCAGTCCGCCTCTCTCTGAGGAAACGTCTCGTCTGCCATGATGTTCTCTGATTCGCACGGATGGACCAGGGCGGTTTCTGAGGCAGATACTGTGTCAGTAGAGTAGGAGCAGCGTCGGGGTTTATGGCGTACGGGATAGACACAGCTTTCCGCCCGTTTGGTCAGATGTTGTTACCTGGAGTGTAGTGGTGAGTCCTCCTCTGCTTTGAACTGATAACTCTGTATTCCCTTCTGCATGATGCATCTACTCCTGTTATGAATGCAGCTCAGATGTCTATCGTTATCTAGAACTCTGAGTCCTGAGAATGAGGGGCTGTTTGTGTCGTCTGCTGGGTTTTGTTTGACTGGCTCTTCGTCATGCAGAAGAGCTCTAGCAGTCAGTCAGCTGATAAACATGCAGTGACGTGTACATGCTGCCTGGTCTGGTTTCCAGTGCTTGAGCTCTGCTGCCCCCTGCTGCTTCAGCACAGTACTGCCCCCCTCTGTTCTGAGCTCTGTTAATGTTGGTCTTGTGTGTTTGTGATCCAGCCACCTGTTAGTAATACAGTCCTGTAGTTAAACACCCTGAATATTATTGATTTTATTGAGCGCACTGTTTCACCGCTCCGGGCAAGTGTGCTCACGGCCCCCTAGTGTGTGTGTTCACTAGTGTGTGTGTGTATGTGGGTGTTTCACTTCACGGATGGGTTAAATGCGGAACACAAATTCCTCTGTGTGAAAATCACAAATGGCACAAAATGGCTCAAAAACTCTACTCAGAGAATGACCGGCCTCGCCGATTTGATTTGATTTGATTTGATTTGATAAGCAGTGCGTATGTGACGTGACAGATGACGTCACCAAACATATCCAAACATCCTATAATGAGGCAAGAGATGAGAATCAAGGTGTGAAATACAGGGGCTCCTCGGGGTCTGGGACCCCCTAATTCAGCTCTTGGACTGAATGTCTCAAAATCGGTATTCTGGGTGGTCCCTGAAAAATAAGCCTATTATGATGTTATGTTATACTGAAACACAGCTGCCCAGTTAGAGCTGTAGCAGGTTTATGAACCTAAAACATGTCCCAAAGAGACTGATGAGGTCTCCGACTGGAGATGAAGGAGGAGGTGAGGAGTAAGATCTCAGATCTACCAAACTAGAAAAGATCATCTCCCGGAGAAGAACTGATAAACCAGTATATGGTCGTGAGTGCATGACCAGTTTGATTTACTGATTTGGGGTCACTTCTTGTTCTGTATGTACATTTTGTGGGGTATTGACTGATGTGTGGCACCTGGGTTTGGCGTGGTCCGCAGGGACATTACTGTTAATAACACTCTGAACACTGACTTTCAGTTTCTTCTGTTTTGTCTGCTGCAGATGATGGTGGTCCACCCCAGCACTCATGGGATGATGGACAGTTCCCATCCTCACCTGGTCCTCACTCGGCTGAGCGAACAGCGTTCACGTGGCCTGTTCTGCGACGTCACCATTGTTGTGGAGGACATCAAATTCCACGCCCACCGGAACATCCTGGCTGCCACTAGCGGATATTTCCGCAACGCTTTCACGGCCTCTGAGACATGCGTGTCCAACCAGGTGCTGGAGCTTCCAGACCTGAAGTCTGACGTGTTTGCCAGCATTCTCAACTTCATTTACTCTTCCAAAGTGGAGTCAGCCAGCACGGAGGACAACAAGTCTTTGGTGGCTGCTGGTAAAAGGCTAGGAATTCCTTTTCTGGAGAAGCTACTGGAGATTGGAAAACAGGAGTCTGAAGTGTTCCAAAGCCAGGCATCTGCTAACTCCGAAAACTCTTCCAAACTTTCTGGTCCCTCCACTCTGAAGAAGGAAATGCCGCGGCTCGAGGAACAAGACTGCTCCAAAGGCCCCCGAATAACTAATGCCTTCTCCATCACAGAGGTGACCACAGCCAACCCGTTTACCCCGATGGACTTGCACGACAATGGCCACCAGACGCAAGACATGGGGCATCATCCGTCTGGCTGCCCGGCACCGAACATGCCAGCTTTAGAAAATGACCCCCTGTCTGAACCCACCCATGCCCTGTCTGAACATTCATATGCCGTCAGCAAAGGTCACGAGGCTTCTGACCTTCAAGAGGGGGTGCCGTTATGTGATAAAGGGGGCACCAAGCCTGTAGTGACGCCACCTAAGACTCTGACCAACCACGGGCTTGGACCCCTTAAAAAGCGCCATAGGCTTTGCAAAGTGACAACAGCCCCCAACGAAACAAGTGCGCCTGTTAGCAGCCCGGGAGTCCAGAATACCAACCCTGCTCCCTCACCACCACAGCAGTCTTCAGACTTGGTGAGTTCGGCCCCAAACTTGTTGCCTCCACCTGAAGTTTCATCCCCACAGGATGCCGACCCTCCATCCCTAATTCCTGAAGACATACCGACGTACCGCTGCCAGCAGTGTCCAGAGACTTTCAGCAACTCTGCCTTGCTCACCATCCACACGCAGATCCACAAGAGAAGATTCGTCAGCCACTTGTTTTGCAAGTACTGTCAAAAGAAGTTCATGCACTTGAAGCGGTTGCGAAATCATGAACAAGTTTGTTTGAAAGGCCCACCTGAGCTGGAGCTAAATGCCAAAGAGGGTCAAGATTTGGATAATACGTCCACCATGGATGCAATAGCTTTCCCGATTGCTGATCTTCGAGATCCTCCAACACTGACAAGCCCGTTGGAGACGCCTCCGAGTGGAATTACCAAGGCAAGCGGCACTCAGCGGGTGTATAAATGCTCCGTTTGCAAACGAGCCTACGTGACTCTATCCAGCCTAAAGAGGCATGAGAATGTGCACTCGTGGCAGAGAGCCTATCCTTGCCACTACTGCAACAAGGTTTTCGCCCTGGCAGAATACCGCACCAAGCACGAGATCTGGCACACGGGGGAACGACGCTATCAGTGCATTTTCTGTCTGGAGACCTTCATGACTTATTACATCCTGAAGAACCACCAGAAGTCCTTCCATGGCATTGATCCACGTCTAGCTGTCAATAAGAAATCTGCAAACGGTGGCTTCAAGGGAAGCGTCTACCCCATAAAGCTCTATAGACTTCTGCCAATGAAGTTCAGGAAGAAGAGATACAAATCTTACAGCCAGACTTACTCTGACGCCACGGACAACCATGAGCAGTCCTTCACTGCTCCGCTAGACGCCAACTCACCAACTGCTCCGCTTGAAGGTTCGGTGCCTGCGGGTGATCCAGATGACGTTGTTAGTGGTCAGTCGTTATTTTCAATGCCTGTGACCTTCATGGCAACCCCAAAGATGGTGGCTTCAGAAATGCCTCGCATCACCTTTGACCAACCCTGCGACCAAAGCGTAGATCCGTTAACTTACGAAAACATGCCCTGTACTCAAGGCGGGGGCTTACGTCCTACTAACCCGCATCGCAAAACTGGCCTGCAGGGCTTTGAAGGTACAGGGTCACCTGTTTTCAGCTACAGATATGGAGCTTCTGCGACGGCACAAGAAAACACAGGGTCCTCCATGTTAATGCAAGGAAATGACGCACCTTCCGCACAAAACGGCAGCGACACAAACAGAGACGTAATGCCGTTCCTCAACATTCCACCTGTCTGTTCTTTCGAGGGCTTAAGCAAACTCAGCGAGCTATCAGCTGCGGCACAAACTATCGAGGCAATGGCTAACCAGCTTCTTCAGCCACGGCCAGAGAGGACGCAGAACCTGAGCCCTAGCGGAAAGACGGAAACCTACATCGCTAAACCTGCTTGTCCTGGTCCGTCAATCAATAACCAGGTTTTGCCCCTGTGCCAGATAACCGTCAAAATAGGCAACGAGGCCATTATTCGCCGCAAGATAAAAGGCTCAAAGCTGTTCCCGAAGAAGAAAAAGAGGAGAAGCTGGAAGCAAGTGGAAGACCCGAGCAACCCAGACAAAGATGCCATAGGTTGCCCAAGCCTGCGTCTACGGGCCGAGGTCACAACGTCCGTCACGGATAACGAGCCATACGATGATGTAAACGATCCTGAAAACGACAAGCCGTGGCGTCCGTACTACACGTACAAACCTAAAAAGAAGGGCAAAAAATTAAGGTCCAGACAGAAAAGGGTGAAAGCCGTTCAGTACTACACAAAGCCCCTCTCGCCGGAACCGGAGGACGAGTTCACAGTTGTGGACCGCAGCCCGGCAGAAAACCCGGAGTTCAGGAGACAGCTGAGGAGTCACAGCCCGAGGGAAGCGTTCCCCTGTAACAGCTGCGGCAGCTCCTTCTCCTCTCCGACCTCTCTCAGCATGCACGTCGCCAGCTGCCATCAGCCTCACTGCAAGACGTGTGGTAAACAGTGTCCCTTTGAGGAGCTTCCTAGCCCAGATGTGGCACTCGCAGGGAAGGCTGGTGACTTTGTTTGCCAGAGCTGCACCGAGGACGGCTCTTGCTTTAGCTCAGACGTTGCTGCCCGCAGCTTGAGCAGTGAGAAGCGCTACCGTTGCTCCTACTGCCCACAGCGGTTCCTGTACCTGGCCACCAAGAAGAGTCATGAGGCGAAGCATCTAGAGAAGTCCGGCAAGGGCCGCAATTACCGGTACTGCCCGAAGGCCTGCAAGCCTGCAGCACAGCTAAGCATGCATGAGACCAAGCATTTCAGCAAGGCTGCCGCAGTTAGAGAGCCAGACAAGGCAGAGATTAAAGGCCCTGCAGGGTCATATCCCCCCCTTACTGAAAGCAAAGAGATGCCCAAGCCTGAGCCATGGAGAAGCCCCGAAACGCCAAAAGCAGAATTAGCATCAGACTCGGACACTGAGGGGCTTTATGGTAAAAGCCCCCATATCCCCAAGAAAGCGTCCCTGGGGTTCTCCTGTAAAAGTGACAGGCCTTTTTCACCCCTCCTCTCAGAGGTGCAGAGGAGAAAGTCTAAGAAGAGACACTTTCTGGAGCGTTCTAAAGACTTCGGGCTGGAGGGCCGCAGACCGGACGCTGAGCCGCAGGGCCACAAGGGTTGTCTGCCCAACACCGCAACAAAGAACCATCTCAGCACTTCCAGGATCTATCCGGCGTGTCTGACACGAGTGCCTGTTGCCAGGGGAGGCTCTCTGCAGTCACCCAAGTCAGAGTGGCGCTTGTGCAAAGAGGAACCTTTCTTTCACGCCCACGACTGAGGCTGCAGGAAGGAAGCTCGTCGTCTGTTGATGTCACGTAGTAAACTGTAATGACGTTAATGAGAATGACTGGCCTGGCAATATAACCCTCGCACTTTTGAAGCTGTAGGAGCGTAAACGAAAGTGTTACAATCGTCACTTTGCGCCTGGGCGCCTGCGGACACATATGCAGAGTATTTTTGCCTCCTCCAGGCGCTGGGGTAGTTTTTATGGTTTTCTATGAGAAATGAAAGTTTTATTTTTGTATGTTTTTATTTGTCTGTTGTTGCTCGTTATGGACTGTACTGGTCAGCAGCGGCGTGACCTCATCACTTTTCACGGGCAGAAGGATTGCATTACTTCCCCCTCTCTCTGCTACATGCACTGCCTGCATTCAGCATATTACATCCTCCATTCACTGTCAGAGGCACACGTTAAAGGGGAATTCCACCCACCTCTCCAAATTTCTGTCTAGCTAAGTGGCGGTTCACATGGTGTGTTCTAGATAAAGTCAGAGCTGTTCACAGTAGTGGTGAATGGAACCAGACGTCCACCCCTAAAAGCTCCCTCACAGAATGCTACTGCAGGAGAAGGGTATGACGGGCGTTTAATGATGGGTGTCTTATTTTGCCATCAGCGCATCACTGCTACAGAACCCCGCGATTCAGATGTTGAGATCATTTGAGTTTAATTGAATTGAAAGGTGACGGGTTTAGGGTTAACAGGCCGATAGAACGATCCAGAATGACTTTTGACTCACAGTAAAAGTGCCATATTAGTGTTTGGAGGTTTAGTCCCAGCAGCAGTGACATAAAGACACATGTAGGTTCACTGGTGGTTCTAGATAGTAAATAAAATGTCTATATGTGTGTTGTAGACATGGAAAACCCTGGCTCCCATCACCACCACTGTACAGAACATCTGAACCACTTCACACCAAACCCACTCTGGATCCCCCTGTTCAGACCCCACACCATTATGGGGAGAGTCTAGAAGTTTCTGGAGTTCCCCTTTAACTTCTGAAGTTCTGTGAGGAACCACAGAGATGCTCTGATAGTTGTTAGGGTCACGTGTCTTCTTCCTCTGCACGTACAGAAGGGAACCGTGTCTGAGATCAGACTCACCAACAGGACCAGATCGCTTCTATTGCACATCTCATTCATCGGGACTCTGGACCGCACACGGTCCCCCACATTCATCAGTGTTCGGGTGTGGTTAATGGAGCTGAGCGGTCAGCAGCGGTCCAGCAGAACGAGACTTACTGTACAGATTTCTATAGAACCCGCAGGCTCCTCTGTATCTGCTGACCAATCTCGCCTCTCGCCACTGACCGGTCTCGGAATAGACCTTCATATGCTCACGGCCACGCGGCTAACGGGTCTAACGGACTGCAGGATCATCTAGCCAGTAGGACACTGTAGCCTGTGTGCAGCGCTGCACTGCAAGACTGGCCTGAAGATGTGTCACTATTAACACTGAGAGATCTGACGCTCAGGTTACCTGCTTATAAACATCTAATAAAGGTCTTATTACTGATTCTGAACAGAGAATGTGAGTGATATTAGAGGCACCTCTGTGTGTGTGTGTGTGTGTGTGTGTGAGTGTGTGTGTGTGTGTGTGTGTGTGTGTGTGTGTGAGTGTGTGTGTGTGTATGGTGTGTGTTGAGCTGCTGTACTAATAATAATGTTAAATAATTTGCATCAGCAATAATAATAATAATAATAATAATAATAATAATAATAATAATAAATATAAGAATATTCCACTAAGATTTAGTTAATTTAGGTGATGCTGTTGCTAAGTAGCTCTGTTGAATGGTCACCCATCACTGTGTATTTGTGGTCACTTCTTGAAATGTGTATCTACTACCCTACATAGTGCACTACACCTCCCTTCTCCCTACATAGTGCACTACACCTCCCTTCTCCCTACATAGTGCACTACACCTCCATGCTCCCTACATAGTGCACTACACCTCCATGCTCCCTACATAGTGCTCTAGGTAGGGATTTAAATCCTGGCTCCTGCAGCTCAACAGCCCATAGTGTAGCTAAACACAGACACATCTGTACTCCACACGTAGTGTACTGTCTGTCTGGAGAAGCTAGAATTCCAAAAGCGCACTATTTAGGAAGCACGAGGCGTTTGATGGTCAGCGTGGGGATGGTCCACTCCTCACTTTCACTCTCTCACTCTAATCAGTCTTATCAGTTGCACCCCTCCACTAAAGCACATTCATTACTCTTTAACCCCTTCATGCCCCACAGCTGACTGCAGAGTGGAAAGGTCAGAGGTCACTTTCTGACCGGTACTGAGTATGTCTGAGTAGTTATGACCTGGAAGAACATCTAACGGAACCTGTCTGTTTATTAGGTTCTATGCTGTAAACAGAACGCCGTCTGGAGCAAATTCCCTAATCAGCATACATGACCTGTAGCGGAGATTCATACTGAGCGTGTCACTGCAGCGCGGTTCAGTGAGCTGTACAGGAGACACAGCACAGTACAATGCTGATACACAACTGCTGGAACATCTCACAGCCAATCAGGTAACTGGTAACAGGTCAGTAAGACGATTGGGTATAAAGCCCCTCCCGGAGAGGCGGAGTCTATCAGCAGTAAAGATGGGGCGGGGTCACCACTCTGTGAAAGACTGCACCACCACATAGAAAGAACGAGAAGTTCAAGTTCAAGAAGAACGTTCCTCAACAGAACACAGCAAAGAACCTGGAGATGATCATCATCTGCACCACATACTGTCATTAACACATCCAGAGAACCCGGAGAACCTCTGTATACAAGGGACAAGAACCAGAACCAGTACTTGATGGTGGTGATCTTCTGACCCTCAGACGGCATCACATTAAAAACAGACCTGGTTCTGTAGTGGAACCACTGCATGGACCACATTCTGCATGGATTACAGCAGCACAGCTCCGTAGGAAAAGAGTCTGGGTGCTGAACTGACCTGCCTGCATTCCAGACCACTGATCACCCACTGGAAACATCGGGAGCATTATGGAAGGAGAAATGGGACAAAGAAGACTCCAGACTGCTTGGAGCAGCTGGAATCTGATATCGAGCAGGAATGGAAACATCTCACTTCCAGAACTCCAGGAATCGTCTCCTCAGTTCACAAACACTCACAGAGCGGACTGCTGTTAATAGAAGAGCTGAACACAGAGCTGAACACCATCCTGCAGTAACGTTACTGAATTGTGCTGCTGGGTCGGACCTAACATGTTTAGTACTACTGTGCTGTTTTTGTGTGGGGGGGTTGAATGATCCGCTCTGTGTTCCGCGTCCAGTTTTTCAGGTGTGCCTGCTGAAGCACCTCCGCGCTGAGACTGGGTTCAAACACTTCACAAGAATCACTTCCTGTCCTTCTAAGCCAATCAGAGCACAGAAAACACCCACGTCTCAAAGCGGTACACGCTCCAGGGAAGCTGACTTCCAGGTGCAGTTTGGGTCCCGCTCATGTAGCCTGTCAGTGCCGAACCTCCCGCGTGGCTCTTTATATCCGCCACAATTCATACGCAGAAAGTTTCGGTTGGCTTTCCCTTCGGGCGTGGGCCTTCCCAAGCTAAGCGCGGCGCTGCATGCTATTGGAGCAACACGAGGTACGCTCTACCACCCGCATCCAATCAGCGCTTTGGCACCCTTCTTCTTTCGCTTGTCTCGTCCAATCAGCGCTGCGGGTGGGTGTGGCCTCGTCCTCGGCGTTAAATAGCGGCTGGCGCGGAGCGTCGACGAAGCGCAGCGGCGATGGAGGAGCCGAGGGTCCGAGTACTGCAGAGCCTTCGCGGGAAGATCTGTGAGTAACTCCCGATGTAGCTTATCTTAGCATGGCGGAGCTTTACTGCGGAAACCGGAGGTCGGTGTGAAGTCGGGGGCGAGCTGGAGAACCACTGGACCTTTAGTGCGCGAAACAGCTTTGGAGTCTCCAGTTCCACCTTAAATGGAGCAGCAGTTACATTCAGCCGCCTGAAGAGGCTACAGTGTAACTGTTGCACCATTTAAGGTGGAACGGGGAAATTCGGGCAGTTAGCTGGTGAATAGGAAGCCGACTTCAGCCTCCCTTTCAGGGCGAACCGATTTGTGGTTGCAGTTCAACAGTCCGGCTGGACTCTTCGCAGAAACCCGGTGTTGATCATTTAGAACCCGGATTTCTGAGGTCCCGTAAATATCAGCTCCGCTCCTTCTACCTGCCTCCTCTCTAAACTCGCCCTGTTTATGGTTCTGAGCTGCTCATGTCTTTTATTCGAGGCGGTTCTGATGAAATAATGAGTCCTGTTGTTGTTGTTGATGTTGTCGTTGTCGTTGTCGTTGTTGTTGTTGTTGTTGTTGTTGTTGTTTCCTGAGTGCCGTCAGCGGAGCTTCTGTTGTACCCGCGGCCGAAGCGGGGCTCACTCAGCCCGGCTAACGAACCCACACACCACTCGCCACCCCCCGCACATTCTGAGACCCGGAGACCGGCTCAGAGCCCAGTACAGTGGCCGGGTGGTGGTCGAACCGAACCCCTCCAGCGGCTCCGAGCCAGAGAGAGAGGCGGTGGGTTAAGCGTTAGCTTAGCATTAGCTTAGCGCTGGAGGCCAGCCGGAGCCGCGGCCCGCCCTCGGGAGAAGGTTTAGCATGAACACTCAGAAGTACCGGCGCGAATAAACAGCTCCGAGCGGTGTGTGCGGTTTAGGGTGATGTGCTGGGAGTAATCGGGCAGTCTGGCTGTGTTTAGGTTCATCCCTGAGCTTTTCTGAAGGGGTTCAGTCGCTGTGTTAATGAAATGTTGGGTATTAGTACTTTAGTAATGCAAAAGTGTTAGTGTAGTTGTGTAGTTGGGTTAGTGAAATAGTGCTAGTGTAGTAGTGCAGTAGGGCTGCCCACCACTCCTGAAAGGTGTGCAGGAATGTTAGTATTAGTGTAGTAGTGCTGTAGTGTTAATGTAGTAGTGCTGCCCACCACTCCAGGAAAGGTGTGTAGTAGTGCTGTAGTGTTAATGTAGTAGTGCAGTAGGGCTGCCCACCGCTCCGGAAAGGTGTGTAGTGGTGCTGTAGTGTTAATGTAGTAGTGCAGTAGGGCTGCCCACTGCTCCGGAAAGGTGTGCGGTAATGTTAGTGTAGTAGTGCAGTAGGGCTGCTCACCGCTCCGGAAAGGTGTGTAGTAGTGTTGTAGTGTTAATGTAGTAGTGCAGTAGGGTTGCCCACCGCTCCGGGAAGGTGTGCAAGGATGTTAGTGTTAGTAATGCAGTAGTGTTAGTGTAGTAGTGCAGTAGGGTTGCCCACCACTCCAGGAAAGTGTTCAGTAGTGTTAGTGCAGTAGAGGTAGTGTAGTAGTGCAGTAATTTTAGTAGTGTGGTAAGGCTGCTCACCACTTCATGAAAGTGTGTAGTAGTGTTAGTGCAGTAGAGGTAGTGTAGTAGTGTTAGTGCAGCAGACTTTGTATAGTAGTGTTAGTGCAGGAGTGTTAGTGTAGTATTAATAGTAGTATTAGTGGAGCAGTATAATATTGCTATAGTAGTACATGTATAGTAGTTTAGTGTGGCAGTACATTAGTGTCAAAGTTATATAGTATAGTAATAAAGTTGTACAGTAGTGTGTGTAGTTTAGTAATATCGGTGTAGTAGTATAGTACAGTAATAGTAGTATTAGTGGAGCAGAATAACATATGCTATAGTAGTAGTACTACAGTATTATTAGGGTGGTGTACAGTAGTATTACAGGATTTGCTATTAAGGTGTACAATAGTAGTTGTACAGTAGTATTAGGGTGATGTACAGTAGTATCACGGTGGTGTACAGTACTATTAGGGTGGTGTACAGTAGTATTATAAAGTAATACAAGAGCATTATACAGTAGGGTAAGTGTACCCATTAAGCCCATGTACCCTTTAAGCCCACTTTCAACTTTGATGCCAATTTACAAAAAAAAGGAAAACATGTATTTTGCCATCCATTACTTTATCCAATCAAATGGTTTGTTACTTCCGTAACATTTTTTATTGCATACAAATCACATTTTCCATTGTTGAGTTAGCCCCGTTCTGTTATTCATTTAACATTGATATTTAGATAAATGCATCATAAATTGTTCTGTGGAGCTGATTAATTTAATAAATTAGCTTTTTTTACAGGTGGGTTTAAATGGTACATCCCATCAAAATGCGTGTAAACTACAGCGAGCACATGCTAATATTCACTGACAAAGACTTTATATTTCAGAATGTGGGCACAGGAGTACCTGCTGTCACGTCTGATGGAAACTGTATTTAGGCTTCATGCATGGTTTAGTGAGCATATCTTACATTTTGAAAGGAAAGCATTGTCTTTGTTCAGCATTCCTCACTGCGGAACCATTTAAGCCCAGTGTGCTCCGTTTAAGCCCACCTCGTGTATCTCAGTAGAGAATTTCCTCTAGTACACGGTAAATACATGATTCTGTTCAAAAGGGTTTGAAAGTAACAGTTCACTGTGTGGCTGTAAATCACTGATCTACTTTACTATACAGATACACGCACAGACAGACAGATAGAGAGAGAGACAGACAGACAGACAGGCAGACAGATAGGTAGACAGACAGAGAGAGAGAGAGACAGACAGACAGATAAGACAGAGAGAGAGACAGACAGGCAGACAGATATAAAGACAGACAGACAGATAGGTAGACAGACAGACAGAGAGAGACACAGACAGACAGATATACAGACAGACAGACAGATAGAGAGAGAGAGAGAGACAGACAGACAGACAGACAGATAAAGACAGACAGGCAGACAGATAGGTAGACAGACAGACAGAGAGAGACAGACAGGCAGACAGATAGACAGAGAGAGAGACAGACAGACAGATATACAGACAGAGAGAGAGAGACAGACAGACAGATATACAGACAGAGAGAGAGAGAGACAGACAGATAGAGAGAGAGAGACAGATAGACAGAGAGAGAGAGACAGACAGACAGACAGATAAGACAGAGAGAGAGAGACTGACAGACAGATATACAGATAGAGAGAGAGAGACAGACAGACAGATAAGACAGAGAGAGAGACAGACAGGCAGACAGATATAAAGACAGACAGACAGACAGATATATAGATAGATAGAATGTAAACTAACCTGGTGTGATTATGAATATAGATGTCGTATTATTTGGTTTTAGATAGGAAATGTCGACAGAGAGACAGAACTACAGCGCCACAGCACTGTCCTGTTGAATGTCATTTGTTCAGATGATGATCTTGTTCAAAAGGGATTTTTTAAAAACATTTTCTCTGTTATTTATTAAATATATTGCTGTTTACTGTTAAAAAATCATTAACAAAGTTTATTTTATCAATAAATGATGTTATGGGCTTATTTGGAACACACATAGGCTTAAATGGTACCATGGTACCAATTACGCCCGTTCCAGACTTTTGGCATTTTCCCTAACATTTCTTAATTATGTATTTTGAAATGTACATCAACTAATTAATAAATATTTAAATTAGAGGTAAATCTTGCCCTTTAACAAATGATGTCATTTACAAACTATGTCAATATCTAGGAAAAATAGCAATACTTATATTTTGGTGGGCTTAATGGGTACACTTACCCTAATACAGGCGTATTATACAGTAATACAGGCGTATTATACAGTAATACAGGAGTGTGGTACAGTAATACAGGAGTATGATGCAGTGTGATACAGTAATACAGGAATGCGATACAGTGTGACACAGTAATACAGTAGTGTGGTACAGTAATACAGGAGTGCGATACAGTGTGACACAGTAATACAGTAGTGTGGTACAGTAATACAGGAATGTGATACAGTGTGACACAGTAATACAGTAGTGTGGTACAGTAATACAGGAGTGCGATACAGTGTTATACAGTAATACAGTAGTGTGGTACAGTAATACAGGAATGTGATACAGTGTGACACAGTAATACAGTAGTGTGGTACAGTAATACAGTAGTGTGGTACAGTAATACAGGAATGTGATACAGTGTTATACAGTAATACAGTAGTGTGGTACAGTAATACAGGAATGTGATACAGTGTGACACAGTAATACAGTAGTATGGTACAGTAATACAGGAGTGTGGTACAGTAATACAGGAATGTGATACAGTGTTATACAGTAATACAGTAGTGTGGTACAGTAATACAGGAATGTGATACAGTGTGACACAGTAATACAGTAGTGTGGTACAGTAATACAGGAGTGCGATACAGAGATGATAGTGTTCCAGATCATCGTGGTTCTGTGTTTATGGTCCTGTGGTGTTGTTGTCTTAGTCCTGTTCTGCAGTTAATCTTTATACTGGGGTGAAATAATGAGGAGCAGCTCAGAAACTCTTGAGTAGCTTGTATAGGACTATAGGAGTATACAGTGGAACCTGTAGTGCAGGAACCTGAAGTTTGTTCAGTTGTTCTTCTGTTATAGCTCCAAAGTGAGATGAGAGAACCTGAGCGAGTCAGAACAGGAGCTGAACCAGCACCAGCTCCAGAACTGAGAACTGTTAAACACCATAACTGAGGATCTGACTGTCCTGCAGTAGTTTAGTGGTGTTATCTAGAACATCAGGGGTTCTTGTTCAGGGACACACTGTAAGCTTGTGCGTTAGCCGTATAAGCAGGTGGTTCTATCTGGTATTTTATTAATAATAAATAGTAATTAATATCAGAAGTGTTCTTCGGACTCCGGTTAGCCTCCGGCGCTAAGCTAACGCTAAGCTAATGCTAATATAACGCCTCTCTGTATCTCGGAGACGCTGGAGGGGTTTCATCCCCCCGCGGTCTCCACCACCCGACCGCTGTACTGGGCTCTGAGCCGGACTCCGGGTCTCAGAATGCGCGGGGGCGGGGGAGCGCGGCTTGTGTGTGTTCGTTTGCCTGTCTGAGTGAGCCCCGCTGCGGCCGCGGGTACAGCAGAAGCTCCGCTGACGGCATTCAGGAAACAACAAGACGACTCCGTTTATTTCGATTAAGTCCCGAGCGGCTCCAGCAGCCTCGGGTTCAGTAAACACGGAGTGTGATTTAAATAAAGTTTGGTTGCTTTTCCTCGGCTAGCCTGTTAGCCTGCTAGCCTGTTAGCGGCGGCTCGGGGTGAGTCTGGAGCTGTTCGGGAGTTTAGAGGCCTTGGTTCTCTTTATTTTTCTGGTTTTTGCGGTTCATGTTGAGTTTGTTTTCTAAGCGGCCTCGAAAGACGCCTCGCACCTTCAGCCCTGTGTGGGTAGAAGACTCATTCAGCTTTTCTGTTCCACCTTAAATAGTGTATGTAACTGCTGCGCCATTTAAGGTGGAACGGAAAACTGAAATGCCTCGCAAACTCGCGCTACATCTGTCGACCAAACCGAGTTTTAAAGGGCCCATATTGCTTTAAAGGGCCCATATCAGTTTAAAGGGCCCATATCAGTTTAAAGAGCCCATATCGCTTTAAAGGGCCCATATCAGTTTAAAGAGCCCATGTCACATATATTCCGCTCATATCGTACAAGCAGACCTGTTTCATTCATACTTCACCGCTCTTCTTCCCAACTTCCTAAAGTGGCTGCTTACTCTGAAAACCTTGTATATTCAGAATTCGGGCGGACTATAAAATTATACTGCAGTGTTACAGTCAGTCTGTGAACTGGAGCTTTTAGTTTGAGTCATTTTCGCTCATTTTTTTCAGTGAACCGGCTGCTGGCAACCGGATAGCTAGATTTCCTTTGTGACATCACAGAAAGCATGAATCCTGCTTTTGCAGCTGTCGAGGGAACAGAACACTGTGAAACTTTAAACATTGCTTCCAGCTCTTTATTCTACAGCGAAAGGAGGAGAACCGCTGTTTTTCCATGATATGGGCTCTTTAAACATGGTTTCTCCAGGCGTATGCTGGAAATGTTTACATCAACAACATTCCTCCAGACTCGTCTCCTGGATGAGGGTGGATCCTGTGTTCATTTATAGAAATGTGGGCTGTTTATCATGGAGACTCGTTCTGAGCCAAGGTCAGAGCTGAGAACCATGAATGCAGGTTATTTGGTTCTTGCCGAGCTCAGAGCTTTGGGTGTGAAGGCCACGAGAGATGGAGAGAGGTGATAGAACGACCTGCGTGATACAGCAGGGTGGTGGGTGAATCGCCCGGAAGCTTGAAATTACTGAGTATGAATTATTACCGTATTATAAAGGTGTTATTACTGGATTATTAGGCTGTTATTACGGTATTCTTATGTATAATGAGTCTCAATATCAGGTGCATGTGTGTTATGAAGGTGTTCCGGTTCTCGATACGTCGTGTGTCTGCTCTGAGGTTAGTCAGTGTTCTGCGTTTGTGAGGATCTTTAGCTCTGTGTCGTATATGAATCAGCTGAAATGATTAGTCTGCTATCTGTGTTTGTCATCTCGGTCAGCTCCGCGGCGGCTAAACAAGCGAGTGAGCGTGCTCAGCTTCCTCACCTGAACGTCCTTCAACAGTCAGAGCGTTAAAGAGGGAAACGAGAGGAAGTGACTGTTCAGCCTCACACTAACGCTGTAATGACGCTTTCTCTCTGTAATCCCGCACACTAGGTTTATAAGGGACACGGAGCGGCGGGAGTTCTGGTGGAGAGAAACACACACGGCACACACAGTTCACTGTTAGAGACATTTCAGAGGCAGACTCAGGGCCTGTAGAGGCAGAATGAAGCTGAATGAAGCTGAGTGAAGTCGAATGAAGCTGAATGAGGCAGAGTGAAATTGAATGAGGTGGAGTGAAGCTGAATGAAGCTGCGTGAGGCAGAGTGAAGCTGAATGAGGCAGAGTGAAGTCGAATGAAGCTGAATGAGGCAGAGTGAAACTGAATGAGGCGGAGTGAAACTGAATGAAGCAGAGTGAAGCTGAGTGAGGCAAAGTGAGGCAGAGTGAAGCTGAATGAGGCAGAGTGAAGCAGAGTGAAGCTGAAGTGAGGCAAAGTGAGGCAGAGTGAAGCTGAATGAGGCAGAGTGAAGCTGAAGTGAGGCAGAGTGAAGCTGAAGTGAGGCAAAGTGAGGCAGAGTGAAGCTGAATGAAGCAGAGTGAAACTGAATGAATCTGAGTAAAGCAGAGTGAAGCTGAGTGATGCAGAGTGAAGCTAAATGAAGCAGAGTGAGGCAGAGTGAAACTGAATGAATCTGAGTAAAGCAGAGTGAAGCTGAGTGAGGCAGAGTGAAGCTAAATGAAGCAGAGTGAGGCAGAGTGAAACTGAATGAATCTGAGTGAAGCTGAGTGGGGCAAAGTGAGACAGAGTGAAGCTGAATGAAGCAGAGTGAAACCGAATGAGGCAAACTGATGGGTCTCCTGCAGATCTGCTTGTTTGGAGGCTGTTGTCAGTATTCCCAGTGTTACTATCTGTGGCAGTACGGTTGTAGAGAGCGGCGTTGTGCACTGTTTGAGTGCAGACCGTCTCAGATGTTCCTGCTGATAAGATTTGTGATGAGTCACAGGCTTTCACACGGGTAAACATGTGAGGTTAGTCCTTTATTTGGTCAGTCACGCAACAGCGTCTTCTACCACGTCACTGAATATTAGACGTTGAGGCCTGTACCAGTGCAGTACACTGATCGTCACCTCTGCAGAACCTGATTAATATTAGAACCCAATGATGATCCTGTACGACTCGCTGCTCTGACACGCCGTCAGTCTTTATTAGAGCATTGAAGGACTGCAGTGTGACCTCATCATTACACCACCCGCAGCTGTAGTTATACAGTCTGTATACTCTAAAACATACGTCAGGATTCAGTGCACATGGTACCTCGCGGTTCTTTCAGCTCTCAGTCTCAGTGTTTTCTGGGGTTTCGTTGGTGATCATGTGGCCGGGATGTTGAATCCCTCTGAAGTGTGTTTGTGGAGATCTGGGAATCCTCCCACTCGCTCGTTAGGAGGACATTACTCAAACACCGTGTGAGAAACACCTGTCAGATTCATACACGGTCCCTCCTCCTCCCTCTTCACTCTTTACCAGTCTAGAAGAAGCATTCCGAGTTCATCAGACTTCCTCCCTTTCCTCTCCAGGAGCGTCTCCAGCGGTGGAGAGCAGCTCCAGTGTTATCGCTTCTTCTGCTGTTGTTTGTATCACTTCTTCTGTTTGCTGCTGAACGTGGTTTCTTGCTGAGAGCGGGTGGTGGTGGCGGTGGCAGCGGCAGTGGCGGCAGCAGTGGATGCCCGCCAGGAGCTTCAGCCGTGGTTGTGTTTCCTGCTCCTCTAATTGTCTACCTGCCCTTAAATGATCTAACCGGGAGCAGCTCCTTCAACATGACTGATAGGAGATTAGAACACGCCGTCGGGGCAGAAGAGCTACTTCTTCATCCTCTCATGTTGGACTGATTCCACTCCTACAGCACTGCAGTGACTCACTATCACCTCTACAGGTACACAGTGGTATTACAGACAGAACAGGCCGGGCTAGGTGGTTAGGATGCTAACTTCAGTAGATACCTCTGCAGCACCATACACAGACGTCTCTGGTACACCGTCACCACTGTCAGTACTTAATGTTCTGTTTTAGGTCAAATCTAGAACGTTTTAAACTGAAACTCATCCATACTGATGATGTCATCTTGCATACCGCTCCTTTAACCCTAACTCATTAGTGAAACACTACGAGGACATTACAGTCACTAGGGTTATTAGGGTGAAGGAGTGCAAGTCATGTCTGTGGTGAACTGTCTCTGTAAAGGGGGGGGCGTGTGCTTGGCTGCATATGCTGAGCTGCGTGCAGTGGGCTGTGTGCGGTGGGCTGGGTGTGCTGAAGCAGGGGGACGTCAGTGTGTTTAGAACTGTCTCTGTAAAGATGGGGGGCGTGTGCCGTGGGTTGGCTGTGCTGGGCTGTGTGCGCTGAAGCGGGGGGGCGCCAGCATGTACTCAACTGTCTCTGTAAAGATGGGGGCGTGGCTGAGCGAGTGTTCTGCTGATGCTGCTCCTCTACAGGACGTCTACTTCACCACTTCCTGTGTTCAGCCCGCTGTTAATAACCAGAACGAGACTGGGTTACGCTATTGATCGGGGGTTCAGGGGTGTGTATGTTGGGTGTGTGT
>CM067487.1:52470-60319 GCA_034552555.1 Semaprochilodus insignis | reverse complement strand
GTCAGCAGTGCGTATCCGTCAGCAGCGCGTACCCGTCAGCAGCGGGTTACCAGAGGTCTCATTTCCACACATATAAACCAGATCTCTGAGATCAGCGAAAGCAGGAAATGAGCTGAAAGCACTGTGGTTGCCATGGTAACTAGAAATCAACATGTTGGAGTTTTGTGAACACATGATAAACCTGAGGACGTGTCCCTGCAGTGGTGGTGAGTTACAGACACGCCTGAAGTCCTACGTGCTGGAGGTCATCCAGCTGGATCAGTCCAACCCTGTGCTGACCCTGTGCTGACCCTGTGCTGGACCTGACTCCAGGCCTATTGATCAGTAGTAGGGAAGTGTATTAGCACGGTGCTAACTGCAGCTAACTGAGCCCATTTTGTGTGTGTTTGTGTGTGTGTGCATTCATGTGTGTGTGTGTGTGTGTGTGTGTGTAGATGCGTGTGCGAGTATGTCGGTGTATCTGGGTCAGCAGAAGGAGCAGGAGGAGTACTCAGCCTTCACCATACAGGACCCTAAAGAGACCTTCCGCACCATTAAGGAGATCAGAGATGTTCTGGAGGAGCTGAAGACTCAACACGCCGACACAGAGGCGCTGACGGACCAGCCAGGAACCATGTGAGATACACACACACATACACACACACACATCGTGTACACACTTACTGCACATTACTACACCTATTTACACACTGATCACTCCTCCCTCACCCGCCCACCCTGATTGATCCTCTCTGATCCACCGAACCAATCCTGAAGTCTCAGTCCAGAACACGGTGGTGTCTGTTAGAGGTGTTAACCCCTGTGTAACACCAGCAGACGAAATCCCACAGTGGAAGGGGCGTAATGGTGCCCCCTGGTGTCTGGGCGGCTCAGTTGTGCTAAGTTTTAATTCTACTTAGCTAACTAGCTAACACATAACAAACAGTTCACCTCCAACCTCCTGTCCTCCTCATGGAAGAGGTCCTCCTCCTCTGTTTTAAGGTGGAACGGTAGAGCAGGGCAAACAGAAACGAGACTCCCTTAAAATCGGAGCGGTGCAGCTTCAGTGCAGCTCGTTGGCTCTGCTGTTAGGACACAGTGTAGAACTGAGATCTACAGACGATAGAGGTTCTCCTGTAGAGCACCTGGATTACGGAGGACTGTACCTGGTGCTGATAAGAACCTGCAGACTGGAGCATGGTTAGAAGCGGCTCTGTTAGCAGAGCGTGACTTCACTGTAGGAGGTTCTGCAGGACAGAGAACCGAGCACCTGAACAAAGGGGTGATGAGAGTGTTCTGCTGTGTTACGTATTTGGGATTAGAGCTGAAATATTGAAAGCTAGACCCTCAAGAACCGTTCCCCGGAGCCAGTGAATGATCTGATCCCGCTCTTTCTCTCCCTCTGTTTTTGTTTTTCAGTGAGAATCCCATCGTGGGGAAAACCTCATAACAGCTTCGGCTCCAGGAGCCACTCAGACTCCGCCCATCGGCGGGGGAACTGCTTTTCCTGCCAGAGTGAAGTGGCCTGAGGAGGGGAGCATCCAGAAACCACTCCGAGAACGTTCCTGAGAGTCCCAGAGGAGAGAGTGACGGCAGGAGCCGTTCGAGAGTGAGCGAGCGAGCCTCTCTCTCCTAATCCAATCAGTCTTAACGAGGGAGGGGCCTTTCAGTCCCTTCACCCATTCACACGTCCCCCAATCAGCTCCCTCACCCCCACACGCTGTGACCAATCAGACGCTCCGTCTGAGAGAAGATGGCTGCTAAGATTTGTTTGTAAACGGTTGTTTAGACTTTGTTACTGGCGAGGTGATGATGATGATGACGTAGGTTTAAAGGGAATCGCGCTTCGTCTGCGCTGCGTTTTCTCCTCCGGCTCTTTCCTCTTTCCGCGCCCGCTCGTCCAGGTGGTTCCGGACGGAGCGGGAAAGTTTAATCTGCCTTATTGAGTCTGAAATCAGTGGATGTACTTACAGTTCTACACCTGTCTGTGGATTAGGGACTAACACGGAAGCACTTTAGATATTTGGAAGTTTTCCAGATGAGATTATTTTAGATACGTGGTATCATGTTCTCAGTTTTCCTGCTTTATTGATCAGTTAAATGATCGACTCTCCCGTTCCCGTAACGATTCCTGTCCCGTAGATTTTGAATAGCTATTTTTCGTAAGCCAAAGACGTTTTGTAGGGATTTTGGAGGAACTGAAAGGGTATAACGTTTTTAATACAGACTCCATGTTTCTGCGTGCGTTCTGCCAGCCGTGTTGATTAAGACACGATCGGATCTGCTTCCTGATCATTATTGTTTTGCACAGGTGTGAACAGTTTCCTCTCCTCGTCTTAATCGATGCTGTCGATCAATCGGCTTTTGTCACGTCCTGATTATGGCGACGTCGTCTTAAACATTCCTGAGCACACAATCATTGGCTCATCTTTTGCACAATCAGCTTCAGCCTGTTTCCGATATTTTGGCCTCTTTTGTTATGGCTCTGTACAGGCCTTTCAGACCAGCTTTATCATCCCCATCTGTCTAAAAGCCTGTCCAGCCGCTCCTCCGGTGTTGGCGGGGAGTCTGTCCCCGTCACTGCGCTCACAGCTTCTGCTCTTCTGGGAAGGCTTTACAGTAGACGTTGAACATTGCTATGAGGATTTGATTGAGAGCATTAGTGAGGTACCGATGTCATCCCAAAGGTACTGGATTGAACCCCGTTACCCCAGAGTTCCCAGGAGTTACCCCAAAGCTGGGGGGTGTTACACCCCTCCCGACAGGCTTGGGCTTCAGACGTGATGACCCTAGGCCTGATTCACACGTGCTGCCTCTGCGTGTTGAGCGGAACCGAGTGTTCCAGACAAGGCTCTGAGATCAGAACCCAATAAGAACTGAACTAGAACCTCATTTAATCCATGACCGGTTAAAGAACTTAGTGCTCAGTGCTGCACACACATTTCCATCTAAACACAGTTGGAACACTGCCAAAGGTTAACAAAGGCCTCTGTTCTGCTGTAGAACCGAATGGTTCCAAGGCCGTGCTGTGAAACCCAGTTACAGTTTCTTTTCCACCTGCTGAGCTGCTAAATCAGAACCAGGAAGTACACCATTCGCTTACCGCCAACATGCTAACAGCTACACTCAGCACCACCACAAAGCGTATCTGGTTCAAGCGTGTCGGTCCAGCACATAAATCTAATAACAGGAATTATTAGGTCGTCTTAGGAAGAGGCTGCTTGGACTGGTTATCCGTCCGGGAAAAGGAATGTCAGTAGAACTGGCTGCTGGCTGGAAGGCCAGTGTGTGCGGTCACACTGCCGGATCACTCGCTTACTCAGAGGCAGCACATGTAAATCAGGCATCGGGTCGTGTGTGGCTGATCTGGAGTGACCCGTCCCGCCGGTCAGGGCTTTCCCATGGAGAAACAGAAGCTGTGATCTGACAGTCCACCTCGGAAGGGCCGTCTGGATACTTCTGGACAGGTCCGCTGACGTTGGTCCTGGAGATCATTCCCTAACGCTTGACCTTGTTTTTAGCGTATTTTGTAAATGGAAGTTGTTTGTTTGTTTGTTTGTTTTGATGATATGAACACAATGTGATTTATGATTTTGCTAAATGGTGATTTAATGGTACGTGTCCCTCTGTGGTACTTTCCGAACGAGCGTCCAGCGGAGGCCTTTAGCGGTACGGCTGGAGAGTTTTCATTCCCTGATTAATCCTAATCCTGATAAATGAAGGATCCGACTCCAGACTCTCCCTCGTGTCCTCACTTCCCCGTTGATCCCAAATGCACATCCTGTTCAAAACGCAGGTGAAATCTAGCAGTGGCCTTTTTAGGACCCCCCGTGTTGAGGTGGGGGGTCTGCTGTAACCCAAATTTAGCACTTATAGTATTTGAATGGACGAGACTGGTGAGACTAGCGCTAGCGTTAGCATTAGCCGTGCTGTCGCTGTAGGCAGCGTGTAGAGACGCCTGACTGGATGGTGTAAAAGGACCACAGAGAAGATGCATGAAGACACATTCCACTATATTCTCCGGTGGTGTTCCCTGTGTTAGCGGACCGACTCCTGATCCGCTCCTCCTTTTTCTGTTTGTTGTTATTTAAACCTTTTTTATGTATTAAGTTCTTTAACACGATGACTCATATTTCCTATCGCTTGTTCTTCAGAAATAATTTGCAATAAAATCTTTTTTGCCAACAAGCTCTGTCTGGTCTTTGTGTTGTCGGCACTTTCCATTCCCTTCCAAAGGATCCCAACTGTCAGCGGTACATGGTGGATGTTCGTCTTTAATCCAGGCTGAAGTTCTTCCTGTTCTCCAGCTTCTTAATCCAATGTTCCGTTCCACCTTAAATGCTGCAGCTTGTACAGGTGCCAGGATGTCCTGCAGCACCATTTAAGGTGGAACGGAAACTTCCCAAAACAAGCTAGAGAACAGGAACTTCAGCTCCCACATCTTTAACAGGATCCCGGAACAACTTTAATCCTGCAGTCTGCACATTTCACTCCGGACAGTTTCCAAAACTCTCAGTCAATATGGAGCAGCTCCGCTCAGTGTCTGACCCTGAAGAGACTGAAGAGAGGAGCAGCTCCACCTTTACTAGCATCACAACCCCAACAGCAGCCTGTAAGTAGCAGCCATGCTGTGTGATTGTATCAGTGTTTCCCAATAGCAATGCAATCCCAAATTTCCTTCTAGGTCCTACCTCCATTTCCATTCCTGCTTGATGTGTGGTTCCAGCTGCGCCGCAGTTCGGAGTCTCCTTTGTCCAGTTCAGGGGTGGATGAAGTACAGAAACCATGTACCAGAGTTACAGTACAGCTCCCCAAGGTAAACTCCTCCTCCAGTGTCAGTTCCTCCCTTTAGACCTCCACTGGAGTAACAGTACTAAAGTATGTACCTTCAAATGTACTGAAGTATGGAGAGTAACAGGAGCATGATTTATTATGGCTCTAATGTCCGATTATCATTTCTGGAACAAGACTCTTAATCAGCTCCGTGTAGGTGAGGAGACTCGAGTGTCTCTCAGTCCACCAGTCTTTAATAGAAGATCAGTAATTAGTCTGACACTGACGTCTATTACAATCATCATCAGCACAGAACACTGAAGGAGAACAGGTTCCATTAGCTAGAACCAAGCTCCAAGGAAACAGGTCTGTAATTGTGGAGGTGAATGAGGAGGCAGGACGTCTGGACAGAGCTGAACAAAGGAACTGGGTTACACGATGTACTAAAATGATCATCCAGTTCTAATTAACACAGTTCTCACTGAACATCACAACCAGAAACAAAGGACTTTTATTTTGACGTGTGTTAATGAGAGAGGGGCCAGAGCATCGCATCATGGAGACCAAGTGACCTTCATGGTAGAAAGGTGGGGTCAGTAGCTCCTCTATAAACCTGGTCAATGTGCTGTGGATTTTGGTTCGAGTGGTTCAGTGTAGCAGGTCAGGTGGTCATGTGGCAGGTGGACATCTGAACAGGGTTCTGCAGTCTGTAGATCTTCTGCTGTTCTGCTGTTTCAGGAACCCTGTTGTGGTGAAGCACCTGTGAACCCCATACTTCCAATCTCACACCTTAACCCAACACCTTTTACCAGGTAGCTCCGGGAGAGTCATTAACACAGAGGTTCTCTTACTGGTTCTAGCCAGCACTGTGGATGTTCCTCAGTGTGCTCAGTAAAGAGATTAACTAGATCAGATGATACTCCTGGTTAATATCTCAGCTCTGAGTATCCCAGTGTTCTCGCCGTGAGGGTTCCGCTTGAGCTGGTTCATTTACATATCAAACACATCAGATAACCTGAAGACCGTTCCTATCGCTCCATCTAGGACAGAACAGAGAGAGGTGCGGAGGCGCACTGTAGGGGGCGTCAGGACACAGTGTACACAGCTGAAGAAGTGGAGATGTGAATAGGGGAGGAAGTGGATCATTCCGACAGGAGGAGAAATCTGGGAATCTGTTCTGAGATGTTCCATGGGGACCATAACGATCTCAATGAGGCTGAAGAGTTCTCTCTATCTGCTGTGGTTCAGTGACGGTGACGGTCAGTGTTCTCTCCGCACGTTCAGGCTGTAAGATCCCGGGGCACTCCGGCTCCTCTGTCCTCCGTCGGCTTGACTGGATTAGACTGTGAGTGGAGCTGGAGGTGGAGAGGAGTCTCAGCCTCAGCCCAGAGACTTAATAATCAGATCCACCCGTTTCCCTCTTTCAGCAAACGTAGACAGGTTTGGCTTCGTTAGCTTTAGTGCTGGAGCTATGAGGCTAATGTAGCTAACAAGCACTGTAATCTTTTACCCACCAGTTAGCGCTGAGGAGGTGTTCAGTAACCTCTACTGGACTTGATTACATGGTTTCTGACTCACTGTTCTCTACAGACATACATTAGCATAGCTAGTTAGGCTAGTAGCTTTGAGGGATCCGACACTTTCTGGAAAACTCTGGAATATTCCAGTAATTTAGTAACCTGTGCACTGAGAGATCCAGTCAGAAAATGAAGGATGTGCATGTTATTACATAGCAATGCCAAATCTAATTAAGATCAGACTTACAATGTGGTGTTAGCACCATGCTAGCAATGGGACCCAAACATTAGCTTTTGGCTTAAACGCATACCTTATATTCCAAAATTTTGAATGTAGCCGAAAATCATTACGGGAATATCGGAATATAATGTTTGTCTGTGAATTTAACTTCTTTACAGCTCAGTTACAAAGTGTCAGACCATGTGTGCGGAGCAGGACACTGTCCACTGCCCCGAGAACTAGGAGCCTGAGAACTAGGAGCTTCAGGAAGTGGGTCTCCATGGCTGAGCAGCTGCACAGGAGCCTAAGATCACTATGCTCAATGCTGAGTGTCGGCTGGAGTGGTGTAAAGCTCCACCACTGGACTCTGGAGCAGTGGAACCGTGTTCTCTGGAATGACGCCAGGATAACGCTCACCACCGGAATGCAGAGTAGTAGAGTTTGGTGCAGGGGGGATTTCTGGGGGGGTTTCAGGGTTTGGGCTTGGACCCTTAGTTCCAGTGAAGGGTGGTGTTAATGCCACCGCACACAAAGACATTCTTCACAGTTCTATGCTTACAGCTTTGTGCAGCAGTTTGGGGAAGAACCCTTTCCTGTTCTAGCATGACTGTGCGACACTGTGTCTCTGTGCACTGGACATAACTGGAACTGGAACGTCAGGCCTTCTCGTCCAACATCAGACCTCACATATTCCCTTTTGGACACAAATTCCCACAACTCCTGCGGTCAATTCCATATTAGCGCAAGTGGTTTTGGGACGGGGCGTCCAAGAAGCTCATACAGGTGTGATACATGTGTATCGGTGAGTGTCATAACCCCCATGGTCAGCACGTTGGTCCTGCCTGGGTCTATAAAGGAGAGGACACGTTCAGATCATAATAAGGTTTAATGGTAAATACACGGCAGTATAAAACCTTCCTCCACGCTGGAGAACCCTCACACAGTCACATACACAGACATGATTACATCATACACACACTCACATTCCACCTGCAGAACCTTCACCTTCTGGTGTTGGTGATAGTGATAGTGATGATGATGGTGGTAGTGGTGATGTTGGTGATGGTGGTGGTGATAGTGATGATGGAGGTGTTGGTGGTGGTGGTGATAGTGATGATGGTGATGGTGATAGTGATGATGGTGGTAGTGGTGATGGTGATGGTGATGATGGTGGTAGTGGTGATGGTGTTGGTGATAGTGATGATGATGGTAGTGGTGATAGTGATGATGGTGGTGGTGATAGTGATGATGGTGGTAGTGGTGATGTTCGTGATGGTGGTGGTGATGATGGTGATGGTGTTGGTGATAGTGATGGTGATGGTGGTGGTGATAGTGATGATGGTGGTACTGGTGATGTTGG
>CM067487.1:44970-47470 GCA_034552555.1 Semaprochilodus insignis | reverse complement strand
TGCGTCCACACCACTTCAATAAACAGCTCTTCTTTATAACTGCCCACCAGCAGCTTTGCTGACCTCAGGCTTCCTTTACTTCAGAGCCGTGAGGAAGCAACCCCGACAAAAACACGGTCATTTGTCTGTTGGAACTTTCTAAACGACCCCAAATTACAGCTCAGATTCTCCACACAGTGAGCCCCAAGCAGTTCAGGCTGCTGTAGCGCCTCACACGACTACCCGAACGCAAGTACCAAGATCCAGCTCACCACCACACTGCTCAGATCTCCTACGTCAGTCACAGAGACTGCCAGGACCGCGGCTTCATTTAACACTTCCAGTCAACACATCCCACTAAACTACATCCTCTACAGTCAACACGCACGGCACACTTCTGAAAGATCCGGTCCACGGGTTCTACTTCTGTTCCCTAGAACACATCAGCAGTGATGTGGCAGGTACCCAGACCTTCACACAGGACTGGAGCTAAAGGTCCACAGTAACACAGCTATAGTCACAGTGATGACATGAAGCCAGATGCTGGTTGTGTTTTCTGGACAACAACTGGTTCATGTGGTTCTGGCTCGGCAGGAACTTAATGAGCACTCTGCCATCAAGGAAATTAGATTCTATAGCCATAAAAATGCAGATGTGGAGGTCTCAGGGACGTCAGGGGAAACAAACATCTGGCGGGTCTATCCCTGTCTACAGAGAGAACTTTCAATATTGACTACTGAGTACCGATGTGATCCAGTGGAGCTGTGTTCTCTGGAGTGATGGAGCTCCATCCAGTACCTGTAAGATGAGATGGAGTGATCTAGACCTGATCATCCAACATCAGAACCTGACCTCACTAACACTCCAATGCCCGGGTTCTGTCTGGTGCTCCAGAGAGCATCCTAAAACTGTCCTCAAGGGAAGCGGACGAACCAGCTAGCCCAGTGCCTAAGGCTCCTGCCCTGATTAGCTGGTACTGGTTTGGGGAGAAGCCAGGACACTGAGGCTCTCCAAACCAGTAGGAGCGACGCCTTGGTGGAGACAATCCTGGCTGCAGAGCTGTTTTGAACTGGGCAGGCGTAGTAGGCGTAGCAGGCTGTTCGGTGTTGTACATGTTTAACTGAAAGCTCTGCTCTGCACGCGTTTGGCTTCTGTGTCTGTGTTCTTTTGAGTTCTCCAGAGCTTTGCAGCAAGCATGGCTCCCCCAGGCACAGGGGATACATGGAACTCCTTGGCTCATCAGCGAAAGCTCTTGAGTGGTTACACTGAGGGAACATTACAGCAGGTGGAACTGGGAAGCAGATAACACACCAGAGCCCAAACAAACACAAACTCACCGTGCAGGCATGTGGAGCTCCTCAGTTACATGTTCATTAAGTATCAGATCTGAGTGTGATCCTCCGCGATTAGCCAAGCGCTGTGTTTGTGTGCTGGAATGTGTGCGGTAAACCAATTCTGATTAAATCCACATCTGTGGTGCAACATGTGCAGCTTAATTTTCCACAGTTTAGAACCGTATTAACCCTCTGGACCTCTGAAGGAGCGGCTGAGGAACGAGCTCTCACGTACTGTTTATCCCTTTAGGAAAAGAACGTCTGTAGAACCGGTGACGGCCCACCTGCCCAGCAGAGTAAACGCTGTCTGTGACCTTTCCCCCCGGGATTTCCTGAACACACTGTTTTTAGTACTGTGATGTCAGAACTACCTGACCGGAGCCCGGAGGGGGTGGAGGTGGGTTTGGTGTTTTCCCGCTCAGGTTGGTTGTAATGAATGTGTAAGTGTTGCAGGAATGTCAGGTCTCACGGCCAGACGGTGCTGGACAGGTTCAGGTTTCCCCTTCAGCAGCTTTGTAATCCAGCCTTGTTGGAGACTCCATGATTCCATGATGATGAATCCGGCACTGAACGTCTTCTGTGGTTATTAATCTGCCTCTATGTGTTAAGAAGAGCTGATGTTAGCATGGTTGTTAGCCACCCACGGACTGGAAACTAATTTGAGTTGGTTAACCAATCAGAGGTTGTGTAACTGACTGATCAGCCTATCAGGTTTTGTGTTGTTGACAAATCAGATGCTGTGTTCCTGACTTGTAGACCAATCAGAGGCTGTGTTCCTGACTTTGTAGACCAATCAGAGGCTGTGTTCCTGACTTGTAGACCAATCAGAAACTGTGTTCCTGACTTGTAGACCAATCAGAGGCTGTGTTCCTGACTTGTAGACCAATCAGAGACTGTGTTCCTGACTTGTAGACCAATCAGAGACTGTGTTCCTGACATGTAGACCAATCAGAGGCTGTGTTCCTGACTTTGTAGACCAATCAGAGGCTGTGTTCCTGACTTTGTAGACCAATCAGAGGCTGTGTTCCTGACTTGTAGAGGCTGTGTTCCTGACTTGTAGAGGCTGTGTTCCTGACTTGTAGACCAATCAGAGGCTGTGTTCCTGACTTGTAGACCAATCAGAGGCTGTGTTCCTGACTTGTAGACCAATCAGAGGCTGTGTTCCTGACTTTGTAGACCAATCAGAG
>CM067487.1:34444-44872 GCA_034552555.1 Semaprochilodus insignis | reverse complement strand
GAGGCTGTGTTCCTGACTTGTTCACTAATCAGAGGCTGTGTTCCTGACTTGTAGACCAATCAGAGGCTGTGTTCTTGACTAGTCAAGACGTTCTGAAACTTACCTGGATGTAAGCGAGTCTGTGGTGGGAGGAGTTTAGGAAGTGATGTAAGAACAGGCCGGAGCTGCTTAAATGAAGTGAGGTGAGGTGGTGGTGCTAGTGCAGCATATTGTCGTGTATCAGGCTGAACTTCTTACCAACACCAGTATGCGATCTCAGCTTCCCATCTGCTTCCCAGTATTCCAGACTCCCGTCACCAGTGGATCACCCGGATAAAGAGAGAGGCTGGAACTTATTGTCAGGTCTCGTATCACAAGCTAACGTTAGCTAAGCATGAACACTAGCATGCTGCTTGGATCTTCTGGAGCTTTGGGGCGGAAGTCTGCGGAGAGACAGTCCCTCTAGTGAATGGAGATCCGCTAACGGTGAGGTTCTGGGTTCTCCTGGGGGAACGCCGTGTCCCAGTTTTAGGACTCTGCTCCCATGTTTATGGACAGTTGTGCTCTTACCCATGAACTGGTGTGGCCAGTCCAGGATCAGGGTCCATGAAGAGTTGGTGTAGCTGCAGAAGCTCACCTGATTCCACCTGTGTACTCAGTCAGTGTCCGTCTGCAGCTTCCGCTCCTGCTCGACTGGTGTGATAACCTGCAGTCGCACTGGCGGTCTGTAGACGCGGCCGGACGCTCTGGTGTTAATGGTCATGGTTCCTGGTGAGGTTAAGCTGTGCTGATATTTGGATTGTGCTGTGTTTGCTGGTCTGATTCACATTCCCATCTGGGATACAGCGGTGTGGTCGGCGTGTTAATGAAGGGTTAAGCTGTAATGTGTCTATATGTGGCTGGTTGTTACAGACGGGCTGTTCACACACAGCTATCGTGGTGTAAACCGAGTCTGTTCTACAGGTTCTCGTTAGGGCGAGTGTATAACTCTAAGCTCTAAATGTAGGTATCGTGAAATGTCACGTTGTGGGCGGAGTCTCGATAGGGCTAATTTCTCACCAGGTCTTTGATGCTGCCCAGTACAGCAGTGGTCATTATTGCGAGGATGAAGGCCAGCAGGTTTAGGAGCGTGAGGACCCAGATCAGAATGTACAGAGTCAGGACGTCGTCGCAGCTCTGCACCCCTACAAACTCATAATAATTGTTCAGGTAGCCCCCACTGCAAAACAGAACACACCAATAATAACGATCACTAAGACTTCTAATAACACCAACATCAGAACCGTGTAACAGTTACCCTGTAAACGTCAGCTGATCCGAATCCGAATTCATTTTCTCTGTTTTTTTTAAATCATTAATATGCGTTTATTTGACCCAGTAAGATTTTCAAAACGTCTGCATGTAAACAAAGTTCAGAGTCATTCAGGGTGGGTTTGGTGTGAAATGCTCGGTTCTAGATACAGTCAGATCTGTTCACAGTGGTGGTGAAGGTAACCAGACGTCCCCCTCTAAAAGCTCCCTCACAGAAAGTTCCTACATGAGGTGGTTCTGAATACGCTGCCTGATGTCTGAGACGCTGTTTATGATAGTGTGGAGAAGATTTCAGCCTTAAACTCCATTCATGGTGGAGGGATACATGCTGCAGGGCGCTGGGAGGTAAAATAGTCCCCCAAAGGAACTTAGTATTTCCAGGTTTTCCAGATTTCCATCATCAACATTCCATATACACTCAGAAGACACGTGTAGGTTCACTGGTGGTTCTAGATAGTCAATAAAATGTCTGTATGTGTGTTCTAGACATGGAGAACCCTGGTTTCCATCACCACCACTGTAAAGAGCATGCTCTGTGGTGGACCTGGGGGGGTCTTGACTATTGAGGAACAGGGTGACAAAGTAACAGATAGTGTGTTCCAGTGTGTTCCAGTGTGGTACGTTGTGGTACAGTGTGTTCCAGTGTAGTACTGTGTGTTTCAGTGTATTCCAATGTGGTATGGTGTGGTACAGTGTGTTCCAGTGTGGTACGGTGTGTTCCTGTGTGGTATGGTGTGGTACAGCATGATACTGTGTGGTACAGTGTGTTACGATGTGTTCCTGTGTGGTACGGTGTGGTACAGTATGATACTGTGTGATGCAGGGTGTTCCTGTGTGGTATGATGTGTTCCGGTGTGTTCCTGTGTGGTACAGTGTGTTCCTGTTTAGTACAGTGTGTTCATGTGAGGTACAGTGTAGTACAGTGTGTTCATGTGTGGTACAGTGTGTTCCTGTGTGGTCAGTGGAGGTGGTTTAGTGAAGTGACCGGTCAGTTCTGCAGAATGACAGTAACACAGTGAGCAGACTGTACTGTGGTGACTCACTTTGCACAGTCGTACAGGTCGCAGCAGTAACATGTTCCACTACGAACCTTCAGGCTGCAGGACTCGGTCAGGCCCTGACACGGAACCTACAGTAACATACAAACACAAATACATCTCCTTTATCAACAAACACACGTTAGGGGTGTTCAGGGAGCTGAGTGTACAGAGTAACACTCCTGTTATTATCTCTGTGGAGGTGTTAGTCTCTGTGGTAGTGTTTAATCTCTGTGGTGGTGTTTAATCTCTATGGTGGTGTTTAATCTATGTGGTGGTGTTTAATCTCTATGGTGGTGTTTAATCTCTATGGTGGTCTTTAATCTATGTGGTGGTGTTTAATCTCTATGGTGGTGTTTAATCTCTATGGTGGGGTTTAATCTATGTGGTGGTGTTAGTCTCTGTGGTGGTGTTAGTCTCTGTGGTGGTGTTAGTCTCTGTGAAGGTGTTTAATCTCTGTGGTGGTGTTAGTCTCTGTGGTGGTGTCAGTCTCTGTGGTAGTGTTTAATCTCTGTGGTGGTGTTTAATCTCTGTGGTGGTGTTTAATCTCTATGGTGGGGTTTAATCTATGTGGTGGTGTTTAATCTCTGTGGTGGTGTTTAATCTCTATGGTGGGGTTTAATCTATGTGGTGTTAATCTCAGTAAACAGGTGATTAGAAACAGACTTACTGAGGCGTAGTAGTTCTCGTAGATGTAGCCGTTCCCGCTGGTGTAGAACTGACATCGTCCAGCCCTCATCGGGCGCATGTCCTGCAGAGGAGAGAGAGAGCAGAAACAGGCCGAGAGCTCAGAGCGGCGCTTAAACTCTGGAGCTTCACCAGAAACACACATCTCAGTCCTGCAGCGGGTTCGAGTTTCAGCTTATATAACCAGCCTCTCCACAAACCCAGCAGGAGCCCGGCTGGACCGAAACCGAACATAAACGTTCCTCCAGGGCAAAACACCAATCTCTATCGTGAAGCTGCGCTGTGACCTGACCACTGCAGTGGGCACTCTCCCACGCCTACACACCCCATAGTACGGGTCCAGTGTGTGCAGTTTTAGGGCTCTACAGGACCCCAACACAACCTGAATAGGTACTCTACAGAACCCCAACAAAACCTGTACATATACTCTACAGGACCCCAACAAAACCTGTATATATACTCTACAGAACCCCAACAAAACCTGTACAGAACCCCAACAAAACCTGTACATATACTCTACAGAACCCCAACAAAACTTCTACAGAACCCAAACAAAACCTGTATAGATACTGTGCAAAACCCCAATAAAACCTCTACAGGAACTTAATAGAACCCCAACAGAACCTCAACATAGAAACACCTTGTACTCATTATACATCATTATAATGGTGTTGATGATCTACGTTGGTATTGATGGTGTATAACGGTGTTGATGGTGTATAACAGTATTGATGGTGTGTAACGGTGTTGATGGTGTATAACAGTATTGATGGTGTATAACGGTGTTGATGTATAATATAACTGGGTTATTTCTGTGATTAGATTTTGCTGCTACTAAATAACAGGTGATGACTTCACACCTCCACACACACCTCCCCTTCACACACACCTCCCCTTCACACACACCTCCCCTTCACTAATGAGCTGAAACTGATCAGATGTTGATCTCACAATGTTCAGCAGGATGAAGACTCCGTCCACTACCAGGCAAAGGAAACTGGTCAGGATCCCCACACTCAGGAACACAATAGCTGCTATCACCTGAGGGGGTGGAGACGGGGGGCCGGGGGGGAGAGAGAGAGAGTAATTAGTACAGGGTTCACTCACCCTGAGTTTAAGTAAGCAGAGGAGCAGCCAGACTCGCTCCACCCTGCATGTTGACTTGCTCTGGCCTGATGAGAAGACACATTAATATAAAGCTCCGTTAATCTTCAGGGGGCAGCTCCGCTCTGGAGGAGGTGATGCAACGTGTGCTGAGTGAGATGGAGACGGAGCGCAGTGCCTGGGACTCAGTATTCCTTTAATCGCCATGAGATCCTTCAGCACATCACAGCAGGAGAGTGGACGCTCAGCTGCCGGACCTCACTGACCCCTCTGAGTTACTGAATACTCTCTGGATACACCTGAACTTGTCTCTCCACTGAGCAGTCTAGATTCAGAGAAACAGAGGAACCCTGAAGAACCTCATACAGTCTAGAACATCTAGTGGTGATGATTACTGTCAGAGCCCAGATCTCCAGCTCCTCAAAGGCACTGACGCTGAGATGAGACGCCCAGGTTCTACCTTACTCAGAGTGTTTGTGTCTCTTATTGCCTTCGTATTCCTCCACATCTGCTTCAGGGGGATGTTGCAATGCTCATGGGTCAGTTCAGGTTCCACACGCTTGACCACTCCTCAGCGCCCCCCACTGGTGCAGTATTGGACACATACCACACATGAGCACTGCGCCGTAAATCAGACTGAGTAAACTCAGAATCTCTTTAATCTCAATCCAGCACAGCAGTACGTTACAGGGGAACTCCACCAGTTTTAAAATTCCTCCATAATTCAGTGTGTGAGGTGTGTACAGAGTGATTGAGAGCGGGTTTGGTGTGAGGTGTGTACAGAGCGTTCGAGAGCGGGTTTGGTGTGAGGTGTGTACAGAGCGATCGAGAGCGGGTTTGGTGTGAGGTGTGTACAGAGCGATTGAGAGCGGGTTTGGTGTAAACAGAATGATTGAGAGCGGGTTTGGTGTGAGGTGTAAACAGAGTGATTGAGAGCGGGTTTGGTGTGAGGTGTAAACAGAGTGATGGAGAGCGGGTTTGGTGTGAGGTGTAAACAGAGTGAGTGAGAGCGGGTTTGGTGTGAGGTGTAAACAGAGTGGTTGAGAGCGGGTTTGGTGTGAGGTGTGAACGGAGTGATTGAGAGCAGGTTTGGTGTGAGGTGTAAACAGAGTGATTGAGAGCGGGTTTGGTGTGAGGTGTGAACGGAGTGATTGAGAGCGGGTTTGGTGTGAGGTGTGTACAGAGTGACTGAGAGCGGGTTTGGTGTGAGGTGTGTACAGAGTGATTGAGAGCGGGTTTGGTGTGAGGTGTGTACAGAGTGATTGAGAGCGGGTTTGGTGTGGGGTGTGAACAGAGAGATTGAGAGCGGGTTTGGTGTGAGGTGTAAACAGAGTGATTGAGAGCGGGTTTGGTGTGAGGTGTGAACAGAGTGATTGAGAGCGGGTTTGGTGTGAGGTGTGAACAGAGAGATTGAGAGCGGGTTTGGTGTCTGAGCCTGCGTGTGATGTTAATAGGTAAAGACATGTGACGCAGTGTGTCTGAGTTTAACTGATGTGTTCAGGTTTACAGGGCGACTCACAGCAGTTCATGCTCACACTACACTCGGCTCTAACCACACACACCCTGTGTGAGACCCTGTGTGAGACCCTGTGTGAGACCCTGTGTGACACCCTGTGTGAGACCCTGTGTGAGACCCTGTGTGAGACCCTGTGTGAGACCCTGTGTGAGACACTGTGAGACCCTGTGTGAGATACTGTGTGAGATACTGTGTGAGACCCTGTGTGAGACCCTGTGTGAGACCCTGTGTGAGATACTGTGTGAGACCCTGTGTGAGACACTGTGAGACCCTGTGTGAGACCCTGTGTGAGACCCTGTGTGAGACCCTGTGTGAGACCCTGTGTGACACCTTGTGTGAGATACTGTGTGAGATACTGTGTGAGACATTGTGTGACACCCTGTGTGAGACCCTGTGTGAGACCCTGTGTGAGACCCTGTGTGACACCCTGTGTGAGACCCTGTGTGAGACTCTGATTGAGACCAGCTGATCATGTGAAAAAGTAATTAATCAGTCTTTGGTTGTGGTGCCTAATGTGCTGAATCTAAATACCCCTTAATTAGAACCTTTCCAGCAATGTGGAGTCCTCTAAAGGTTCTCAGCATGCAGCGCCGTACCCCGCTGTGTCCCATCTCCTCTGGAACTTTAAGAGAGTAAGGAAGTTAATGAAACATATCAGTCTGTAAAGAGCTACACAGCTGTTTCTCCAGAGGACCACAGTGAGAGCCAGTATTCCCACATGGAGGACACTTGGAATAGTGGTGACTCTTACCAGAAGTGGCCAGCCTGCCAAATTCCTCCAACAGCACATCGACGACTCATCCAGGAAGTTCCAGAAGAGCCCAGTTATTGGGCAGTAGGCCTCGCTGACCTCAGGAATGATTGTGACTCCACCATTAGAACGTGACTGGGTGATTCCACAGCAGACTCATGTGGAGCCCTAATGCTCGTCTCATGTTCACCATTTGGGTTCTTCAGCAGAACAAGAGTCGAAGTCCTGACTCAAACCCCACTGAGGTTCTGCTGCAGGATGGGCTCCTCTGATGTGGCTGGATTGAAGCGGTTCCAGGTTGCAGTTTCTCCGGAGTGATGTGGCATGCTGATTTAGATTTAGGTGGACATTCACTTTCTCATGTGGGGATGTAGGAGCTGCCAGATGTTTGACCCTCAGCGGAATGACTGTTTGGGAGTTCTGCGTTTCCTTGTGGTCTCCTCGTCTACTCTTGCATTGCGAGGAGTATTTTACCTTGGGGATCTGTAGTGTACCTCATGTGCTTCTCTGTGTTAAACCCCTGGTCTGGTGGAACCGGTGAACGTGGTGTTGGGTGTCCTCTGAAGATGGTTGCGCGGTCTCTCAGGAGTGTAAACTGATTATGAACCTGTTGTGTGTTTGGTTACTGTTTGTACTTAAAGCAGGTACGTGTAGATGAGTTTTTCCACTCAATCTGGCAACCCGTCGAGCTGAGCTGCTCTGTAAAGAGGAGGATTATGGGAAATGGCCCAAACAGGAGCCAGCTGTAGGGGTTAAAATAAGAGCGGAGCTCCAGGTGTGGCTCCTCTCACCACTGACCGAAACTGACCTTCAGCTGACTTCATTTTCCCTTCACTCTGCTGTCCTCCCTTCATCTCCTCCTCTCTGCTCTCCCTCTCCCTCCCGCAGGGGTCAGTTTCTCTTGGATACTGTCCGGAGGGCTCAGTCCAGATGTGTGAGTACATTACCCACAGAGCTCGTATGGAGATAAGGAAGGAATGTATGTTCCTGCTGACGGACTGTGTGAGAAACAGCAAGGGGCTCAGCCTGGTTGGATAAGAGCGGCGCGCTGACCGATATATCGTCCACATAGCGGTGTAGGGGTGGTGAGGTCATACTGTGAGTTCACTGTAGAGTATGTCCAGCGTGGCAGTCTGTTCTGCAGCAGCTCGTTATTGTAATGTTAATTAGACGTTGGGCTCTTGATCCACTGAACACAGTAACGTGATGGTGAAGTACAGTCAGAGTAATTAACAGCCGTCCACTCCTAACGATCAACACTAGACGTCTGCAGCCTATCAGAGCAGCAGAGGGCGGAGAGATTGATTCCGGCGTCTCTTACATTTTACATTTACATTTCCGGCATTTAGCTGAGCTCTTATCCAGAGCCACTTACAGGGTTATTGGTTTTACAGGTGGGCCAGTGCAGTGTTAGGAGTCTTGCCCAGGGACTCTTATTGGTGTAGCTCAGCATTTGCTAGCTAGACTGGGATTCGAACCCCCGTCTCCCACATGGTAGCTCTCTGGTGGGTAGTGGTGTTAACTGCTGAGCCACACCAACCCCCCTCTCATTACTACAGAATGTCTACTCTTTAATCACCTCCACAAACCGGGCCATCAGCTCAGTCACACGGGTAACAGGACTGTTCACTTCAACTCCATCAGGAGTTAAACCTTAGCACCTTACGCTAGACCTGAACAGAGTCTGGGCATCACCTCAGAGCAGCTCGTCCCGTCGACCGGTCTACAGTCAGGAAGCAGGACCAGGGAACCAGCCAACCCATATACCCAACAACATACTGGCTCAGGATTCAGACAGAGCTGCTAATGGGAAGCTGAGCTCAGTGAACGCGGGGTTACCTGTACCATAGCAGATACAGTAGAACCGGCTGATATAAGTTCTCTATATTTCAGTTCTTTAAACAGGCTGTTCCTGCTGGTCTGCAGGCTAATCTGACTCAGTAGAACGCTCCGTACCTAAGTTCTAAGTGCAGTAGTATGTTCCTTAAGTTAGCGCTGTGGGGAAGGTACGAGGTTCAGGTTAAGGAGTGTCAGGTTCTGCTCAGAGCTCCAGGAGGTCCTGGACCAGCACTGGGAGTAATCCTGTAAATAACTGAGTTACTTGTCTGGAAAACTGGAAACCTCAGGAGCAGAGGAGGAGCAATGAAGGTTTGAGGGTCCTGTCAGACAGAAGCTCTGAGGAGAACCAGGACTTTCTCCAGACTCCAGAGAACCGTGCTCTTCAGAACAGACACCGAGCACTCCCTCAAACCAGATGTTCAGACTTTGAGGATTAGCAGAGGAAAAAGCTCTGGATTCCGAATGAAAGTCTCCTCGGAGCGAGGGCCGAGCTCCAGACTAATCCTCAAATACTCAATAATGAAATAAAGGATCTGGTTTTCCATTTCCGTTAAAAATCCCCAAACACAGTGACGACGTGGGAAAACTATCCTGACTCGGTCCTCGTCTCTCGAGGTCTATACAGCTCACACACATCACATCTGATCACATCTGATTATGTCTTCTGAAGAACTCACTCTCTCTGGAGGCGGTGTGTAGACCACCCTACTTCTAATAGATAAATCTAAAACTTCTAACCAGGGTAAAACCAGAGTAGAACTAGAGTAGAACCAGGGTAAAACCAAGGTAGAACTAGAGTAGAACCAAGGTAGAACTAGAGTAGAACCAGGGTAGAACTAGAGTAGAACCAGGGTAAAACCAGGGTAGAACCAAGGTAGAACTAGAGTAGAACCAGGGTAAAACTAGAGTAGAACCAGGGTAAATCCAGAGTAGAACTAGAGTAGAACCAGGGTAAAACTAGAGTAGAACCAGGGTAAATCCAGAGTAGAACTAGAGTAGAACCAGGGTAAAACCAAGGTAGAACTAGAGTAGAACCAGGGTAGAACTAGAGTAGAACCAGGGTAAAACCAAGGTAGAACTAGAGTAGGACCAGGGTAGAACTAGAGTACAACCAGGGTAAAACCAGGGTAGAACCAAGGTAGAACCAGGATGGAATAAAAGGACGAGTGACGTGTGTTGAGTGCATGAATTAAAGGACCTGCTGTTAGATGTGTCCTGGAGCTGCAGAGCGTCTGACTGTGAGCAGGCAGTGGGAGACTGTACACAGTAGAACCCCGGAGGTAAAGCGGGTTACCCGTGTGAGCAGGCAGTGGGAGGCTGGAAGCAGTAGAACCCCGGTGGTAAAGTGGGTTAACCGTGTGAGCAGGCAGTGGGAGGCTGTACGCAGTAGAACCCCGGTGGTAAAGCGGGTTAACCGCATGAGCAGGCAGTGGGAGGCTGGAAGCAGTAGAACCCCGGCGGTAAAACAGGCAGGGCTACATCAACGCTCCTCATTCTGAGTATCACCTGCAGCTCCAGCTGAGCGCTCTCCTCAGGTAGTCCAGTACAGTGCAGTAAGAGAGCACTGTGTCCACTCCAGCTCCCCCATCAGTGCCCCCGACTGGTTCTCTAAAGTAGAACTACAGTGGTTCTGTGCTCTAAGATCGTCTGAACTTCTAGAGGACCTCCTGCTCTCTGGAGACGCGTGTAGAAGTTGTGTTTGGACAGAATCCACAGGGTATCTCGGCATGAGGGAGGAATACAACACGCCAGCTTTCACATTCAGAATCCCACAATGCACCCTGACTGACAGTACTGACCTCAGCGCCGGCCCCACCCTTCACAAACACACTCCTGGCAAACACACTCCTCTGCTCCGTAAACACAAACAGGAGGTGTTCACAGCATATCCGCACTGGTTCTCTGAACACTCAGAGCTCAACAGTCAACACCTTCGCAACACACACAGGCCCTGGTTCACCAACACAGCGTACAGACCAAGCTGATCAGAAACTGGGCACACCCACAGGTCTGTTACTGATCACTCACATCTAAATATGAGCACGGCAGTTTAACAGCCCACACACAGCACTGAACACAGCACTGAACACAGCACTCAGCAAAGCACTGAGCAAACGTGAACAGAGTGATTGAGAGCGGGTTTGGTGTGAGGTGTAAACAGAGTGATTGAGAGCGGGTTTGGTGTGAGGTGTAAACAGAGTGAT